>JAQMCX010000041.1:12158992-12172846 GCA_029814765.1 Acanthurus leucopareius | reverse complement strand
ATAATACAGACAATTTTTTTTTGTTTTTTCACACACATTTTAACACTTTAACACACACACTCTCTCACACACACACACACACACACACACACACACACTCACACACACTCACACACACTCACACACTCTTAAACAGACCGCAGAGGAGAAGCGACAGCAGGGCAGACGGTTCGAGCCGTAATGATAGGTGACCATTCTCCATCTAAATAAATCAAGCAGAGCTGACCGCTGCTGAACACAGTCCTGCTGTTTGAGCGACGACGTGCTGAATGAAAGAAACAAGTTCTGATGAAAGTTCAGACTTTTAAATCTTTTAAAGAGGGAAGATGTGGTGCTGTTTGAATTTGTCTGCTTACAGGGTCAGGCTGCATCTTTGTAATCACATGACAGTAAAACAACCTGCACAGTTTGAATATCGACTAAAGGAGAAATGTTGTCAGATTCTGGTAAATTTCCTGTTGACTGACAACACATGCAGTAAAACACACACACACACACACACACACAAATACAAACACAGATACTGTATGGTTTTTTTCTTGGTCTAATTGTTTATAAAATGTCCTCAAAATCAGCTTAAAAAATGTGATCTTGTTCTTGATTTAACCTTTATTTATGGTCGGTGCTTCAACGAGTTCAGTTTTCTCTCTGTAACATGATGAGAAACAATAAAAAACAAGCAGAACAGCTGATTAAAGATGAGTGTGTTAAGGAATAAAGAGGGAACCTGCAGAAGCTTCAGACACTGATCATCCCAATGAAGCAGTTTGTTCTTTAGGAGACACGTTTAGTTCTGCTGGGATGAATCTGAAGAGAAACAACCGGCTCTCTAAAGACTAAAAACCAGTTTATCATTTATATATTTAAAGGTAAAAAATCCTCGAGTTTGGGTTGAAGTTACAAATTGTGACTAAAGAGGAAGCATTTGCAAGAAAGAGCAGCTTTACTTGCATAGTTTCTTCTGTAGATTGTTTGCTGTTTTCTACCAGTAGGGGGCGACGACCTGCTTCTCTCTTATATTCACTCTGTGCTTTTTAAACTTTTTAAATACATAAAAAACCTTTTATAAACCTCACACACTTTCACTTCCTCTCCTTCATTAATCACATTAATTACACTAAAATTAATTTTACTTTCTAACTTAGCGATTGCATTATTTATTTTGTTTTTTATAATAAAGAAATAACTTTCCGAACACGAACTGTAAACCTTCACTTCTGCTCTCGTAACGAGCTGAATTTACTCTGCTGGAGAGTTTAAACGTCCGCAATGATTATTTGGAGACGGTAATAAAAGGAGCTATTTTTAATGGATGTCAGTCTGTCTCCAGGTTTCCCACCCGAACCCCATCTCTCTCCTCCCTCCTCCCTCCCTCCCTCCCTCACCTCCTCCCTCCTCCCTCCCTACATGTGTCATTTTGCTGCTCTTTGCTCAGCAGGCAGCAGCAGTCTGCCCTCATCACTGCCTCTCTCTGTGTCTCCTCGCCTCTTTCACTGCCGAGCTCTTTTTCTAACAAAGGAAACGTTGGAAAATTCATATTCTCTCAGGCTGGATTCTCTCGTTTTCACCAATGGATGGAGTTTATTCCCCAGCAAACACAGTGACTTCTTAAAAAGTGAGTAAGCATTTCCTGAAAACTTACGAAGTTTCTAACCTTCAGATGTGTGACAGCAGACTTGAGACTGCGGCTAAAATAACAAAGAAAAATGCAATAAAAGGGCGTAAATATCCAGATGTTCCTGATAATTAGCTCATGTTTCATACATAAGGAGACTATGAATGTTGGAGTATTAAGTTTATTTCTGTTCAGACTCATTCAGCAAACACTTCCGGGCAAAGTGAAACTAAATTAATGTCTGTAATATCTCGCTTTAATAACATTTAATGAATTAACTTAAACACGTTATTTTAATTACAATAATGTAGGTGACACATGGTCTAAAACCTGTAGAAATATTACTCAATTTAATCTTGAACATTAAAAAATGTAAATATAAAAGGATATCTTATTATATTTTATTTTTTAACTAAACATATTTTGTTATTTTTTTATAAATAGTATTTAAATAAAACTTTATGTGGTCATGTTGTGTTGTGCTGCTGATGATTCTGTCTTTAGTTTCAATAAAATATTTTTGCAAATTAATTTTCACTGGTTTAAAAGAGTTTTACAGAGTTAAAGTTTACATATATTAACAAAAAATTATCAAATTTGATCATTAAATGCTGTTTTTTTCAACTAATTTACATTTTCTTTATATAAGTTACATTAATATGAGTCAGATCACCTCTTAGTGTCGTTTGGTGCGTTCAGGGCCCTGCAGAGCTGTTTTTTAATGTTTGGCAAACAGCAGAAATTGAAAACATAAAAGACAAATGACGCAAAAGTCATAATTCACTCACTTCTTGGTTGTTGGAGGCCTTTCCCAGCATGCACCTGGAGGACGGCAGGTTGGAGGTACCTCGTGTCCAGGTGCGCAGCTCTCGAGCTTCTCATGTTTCTGTTCCAACAAACAGAAACCAAACAATTAAAACTGTTTTTGCTGAACCTGCCATGTTCTTCACACAGTGTGAGGCTGGAAAATAAAAGATCAGAGCAGAAAAATCCAGGTTTTGTTCGCTGATGGAGACAAGTTTGTGTTTTCACGTGACGCCTCGTGCCAAACTTTATTCTTTGTTTGCGTAAAAACACATTTTCTTACCTGAATGTTCAGTTTGGAAAACAACCGAGCATCAATTATTTCAATAACCTTAAATACATCCGATCCTCACACACGTGTCATTGTTAAACGCAGCTTCTACTTATATAATTAATAAGTTTGTAAATTGTAACGTTATAAATAAAGTTTCCATGAAGCGTAAAAGCAGGATGATGTTTCCTCACCGCTGTTTTGTTTTTATTGTAAATATCGGTTCATTTAACGCACCTGAGCCAAACCGTGCCATTATTAGTCCAGTTTCATTAGCTGCAGCTCTGCTCGTCCTGCTGAGACGTGACAAGTGAAAAGCCTTCAAAATTGGTAATGCTGCTGCACGCGGCGCGCAGACAGACAGACAGTAAGACAGACAGACAGGCAGCAGAGAGGAAACCTTAATACTTTAAAGTTACCAATCACTTGTTCTTAACGTGCCGAATTTACCACAGTGTCCTGTGGATGTGGAGTTTCATGCACATTTGCGGGTTAAAAGTAATAAATATTAATTAAAAAACAAATGTGAATTGAATTGATATGAATTTATTCGAGATCAGAAAGGAGCCAGTTATCTGCATCAGAAATTAAGCCAATTAATTTAATTAAAGATAAGGAAATATAACGTTATAAGTGTCTGAGGGACAAAATATTAAATAAGGCCACGTTATATTATTAATAACTTTATAATGTTAAAATTCAGCAACACTTTTTCCTTCTAATTTAAAGCATTTTACTGTTCTGTTAGTGAATAACTGATAATTGTATTAAATCTTTTATATTGTTGTGTTATCAGTCAATATCATGGGAAAAATATGTTGAATTAAACACTATAAATTAAAATATGCTTTAAAGTCATTTATAGATTTAATGTAAATTATAATAAAAATAACCTATAAAAGATGCTGTTCCTCTCTCATGTGTGCAGGTACCTGAAGGCACCAACACCTACACACAACCAAACCACTCCATTTTGAATAACTAGGATATAAAATATGTGATCATTTTAAAGTTATTTCACCCAAATAGAGGCTATTTAATTATTTTTTTTTAAAGAGAGCAGTAATGAGATGAATAAGGTTTATATTCATAACTCTGATGTTTAATGTGTTTTGTGTACGTTTCCAAATCAGCATCAAACCACATTAATGTTAAACCTGTAAAGTTGCTGCTAAGAATCTCAATCTGTGTTTAAGAGTTCAGCAGCTGATAATTAAAGCTGTTAACTAAGTCATTTAGTCGGTTTGCAGGGTTTCACGCTGTGTGTGAGGCCGTGTGTGAGGCTGTTTGTGAGGCTGTGTGTGAGGCTGTGTGTGAGGCTGTGTGTGAGGCTGTTTGTGAGGCTGTGTGTGAGGCCTGTGAGGTTTCCTTTTAGCTAAACAAACGTTACGTTTTACTCGTGGAAACACATCATTGTGTGTTATATGTATTGAGGCTTTTACAATGTTAATTTTACCACAAGATGATCAGGATCTTAAGAATTAATGATAAGAAATATAATATTGATTTATTCATATTTATACTTTTAAACTTTTCTCCAACAGTTGAACATGTTTACATCTTTTCTGGCAGTAAGCGTCCTCTTTCTGTCACGCCTTCCTCTCTGCTCGCTGCTCGCTGCTCGCTGTGTGTCTCAGGAGTGAAACCGACCCTGCAGATCCTTGAAACTCTGCAAAAACAGTTTTAAAAACACAAACTGCCTGTAAATGTGTGAATAAGATGAACAGAAAACTCTCCCGTAGATTTGAAGTCTTGTTCTCTGCCAAAAGCTCCTGTGATGTCCTTGAATCTGCTTCAGGGACCCTTGAGAAGCCTTAAAAGCTCTGGAAACTCCTGGAACGCTGTCAGGGTCAAACTGTTAGGTGTCACCAGACCACAGGAAGCATCTGCTCAACTTTACCTCGATAAAACTCAGCCTGTCGTACTGTAACTGTGATGAACTCGAGGACCCTCCGAGGGCCTCCAGGCGGCTCAGGGCTCATTTAATTACAGTGAAAAGCTACAATGCAGCTAAAGCTCTGAAATTAGAGTCAGTTTGAGTGAATCGATTGCAGTGTTTTGCAGAAAGTGAAGGTTTTCTGTGTGTTTCTGTGTGTTTCTGCGTGTTTCTGCGTGTTTCTGCGTGTTTCGGCGTGTTTCGGCGTGTTTTCGTCGGCTCGAGGCTGCAGTGCGACTCTGCATTTGGCCTCCATGTGTGCTGCTTAAGTGGCCGGGATCTGTGACGACGAGTGTGTGGTCTTTGGCTCCGAACGCTCCTCGTGTGACGCTTGAAGTGGTTTTATGTGTGTGTGAATGAGCGAGTGAACGACGCTTTTGATACACCGGGGCCCGAGCAAAACAAGACACCCCCACTCCATGTTTTTTTTTTTTTTTTTTTTTACTGTGCCAATAATCTGAGAGTATTTATATAGTAGCCGAGTAAATTACTTGTTTCTGTGACTGTTTGCTGCGAATGCTGAGAGCAAGCTAAGCAAGAGTCCAAATTTGAGGTGAAAGTAAGGAAATGCATTGAATATTTTAGCAGGATATTATAAATTAATTCATTTAATTCACATAACGAGCTTAATCCTGCATACTCACAGTGTCAAAGTGTTGACTTTTAGCTCAAATATGAGGTTGTTTATGCAACTTTAGAGGAACAAGTTTGTTTTGTAGGAGCCAACATATTTAATATGTAGCAGCATGTTGTTTTCAGTCCATAAGACGCAGTTACAAGAGGAGAAAATACAAAGAAGAGCAGGGGGCTGATTTTAATCAGCTGTCCCATATTCCAAAAATGCTTTTATTAAGTACAGACAGAGATATATAGAGAGAGAGAGCAGCTTTACTTTGAAAGTTAACATGCGATGTGTTGCTTATGCACTGACAGTCATTTTTCAGATGTTTGTAGACTCGACCGTGTCGACCTGAAACGAGCATAAAGAGTTTTATTGGCATTGTTTCCCTGTTTGCTGTGTGTTGATTTGAGAAAATGACTGAGAGGAATTAAAGTATTAAGTTATTTTCCTCACTGCAGTCAAATTTCCACCAGAGAAAAAGAGATTTATAGGAAAATCTCAGATGTGTTTTTGGCTTTGGTGGACTTGAGAATGCTCAGTAATCACCATTAAATCATTTTTATTATAAAAATTGATTTGTACACCAGCAGAGGCGACGTGGGAGGGACAGCTGCACTCAGATCAGCAGCAGCACGATCAGCATGGTGGCTTTTTTAGTCAGAAGAATGTTTTTCAGTCACATACTGATGAAAAACATGACATGAATGTCTGACTGTCGCCCGTTTCTGAAGCTCGGTGTTAAGATTTTCTGCAGTTTTCACAGCGTTTGATTGCATTCACACCAAATTTGCATCAGTGGCTTTAAACTCATCAGTGGCTCCTGGTTGGTTTAAGCTCTTCAGAGCTGCAGCTGAAGTGTTTGTAGGTGAGAAGTGTCGTGTTGTTTGCAGGAGGAGCTGCATTGTTTTCTAGTATAAGTAGATGTTGCTGTGAAATCTGCAGCATGCACGCTGGTGGACGCTGCAGAAGCTGCAGGAGCTGCAGGAGCTGTAGAAGCTGCAGAAGCTGCAGAAGCAGGAAAAGTCTCGTATGACGTTTCTTTGTCGAATCTCTTTCAGTGACTGCATGTGGTTGTTGTATTGTTTTATTGTCTTTAGAAGCAGTTTGAGTTTGATTGCTACTGAACTTCGGAGGAAAGCGGAAGAGGAAATGCTCACACTGGGGCACCACAGAGCAACCAGCCAATCATCAATCAATCAACGAGCTGAAACTGCAGTCAGATTCATGTGTGTGACGCTGGTTGCAGCTGATGTTGCCTCCAGCTGTTAGCCTCAGACAGAGATCAGCAGGCTTGTAAACTCATCTCTTTCTAAATCCACACACTCATTTTTTTTAACAGTCAAATTTGTCGTCTCAAACTGTCTCGTTCATCAGCTTCTTCTGGAGCCGCAAAAGTTTTTATCCACATGTAGGAAAGCTGCTGAAAACAGAATCTGATGTGGAAAGTTGGTGGAAGTTTCCTTTACAGAGCAGCTGATGACGATCTGTCAGGTTTTACTGAAGCTGCTGAAGGTGAACGCAGGAACTTTTTGTGCGTTTCATGCTGATCTGCTTTAAAAATAATTAAGTTGTGTGTAAAAAAGTTGTTATTTCTTGTTTTCTCACAAGGCTGAGCTCCACATCGGCTCTGTAATTACAGTATTTGGTACCAGTTTGACCTCAGTTTGGTGATTGTTTGGTAAAAGGTGCTGAAATATTGAATATTGCACTTTTCAGCGACGTAGAGTTTCTTATTGCTCTTGTTTTTCTTGTGTGTGTGTTTTTTTTAACACCAGCTGTTAATTTTGCATCTGTGTTTTATTATAATCATGTGTCGCTGGTGGGTTCAGATTCCTGTCATTGCCGGCTTTACGGTCATACCAGTGAAAAACCACACAGTGTGAGAAAGAGCACAAAGCAGAGCAGACAGCTTTGCAAATGAACCGTGCTGAAGGTGATTTGCTGATTATTAATATTCTGTACGTGAATATTTTTTAAAAGTTTACTGATTTATAAATCAAAACAAATTAAATTTTTGAATGAGAGTTTTCTGGTGATAAAACAGTGAGAAAAAAAGGTTTTTATTAGCTTTGGAAATATAAAAAGGTGTAAAAAACAACAACGCGTAACCGTGGTGTTTCCTGCAGCTCCGTGTTTGAAGAAGAAAACAGTCAAATGTTTGTTTTTAGGTTTTTATGTGCTCTCTTATTTTTATAAAGTGAAGTGTGTGTTTGAGTTTTAATTATCTGCAGCAGTAAAACACACGCAGACCTGAGATGTAAACTTATAACTCGACAGCGTTCACTTATAAAACGCTTTCAGGCCTTTTCTTCGGGCTCAGCAGAGTGACTGTGAGTCTCAGAGACAGATGTGGACGATTCAGTCACACTTATAGCTTTAATAAACGTAAATAATCCAGATGTGTCGTTGTGTCTTTAACTGTCTCTTGCAATGTTGTGAGCTGATGCAACAATATAATTGATTAAAGGATTGATTGGTTCGACATCAAATACAATCATTTTCCGTCTGTGATGAGTCTTGATATCAGTCATGTGATGTTATGAAGTTGTTTAATATTCTGGCCTTTTGGCTCACGTCCTCTCATGTCTCATGATGTCATTTATTATGATGTATTCTGTTTTTATTGGTTGTTTCATCGTATCTTTCACTCTTTTATTGCACTCTGTCACTCTGTCTGTCTTTGTTTTACTGTTTCATGTCAAAAACCATCATCGTTCCAGCTCAATAAGAGGAGAATAAAACCAACTCTGCCGGTTTTTAACCACCTACGTCATAAAAAGATCAACGTATGACACAAAACTACAGATATGTAACAAAATCTGCTAAATGTTGCTTTCGTTAACGTATGAAATAACCTTGTTAGCGTAACTATACAACGAAAACAACCCAGACTCAAACATTTAACATCTGAACATTCTCAAACCATTATCGTCCACTGATCATTTTGTACAATAAAGTTTTACTGCTCGGTTTTGGTTTGATTCTGGAGAACACAGAGCGTTTTGTCCTGCTTGCTTACACTCCCTCCGATCTGTCATTATAATGTGTCGTTTACTCTTATGTGTCTAAACAGAGAAGAATATACTCGCCTGTGTTTAGTCTGCGTGGATGCCACTTGTTGACCTGTGATTTATCCCAGATGCCTCTGCTTCTCCGTCTGTTGTGGTCGTCCCCACCTCTTTATTTGTGAATAACAAAGATCTGTGTTCGCTGCATCAGATGGGAAGGAACCGAACAAAGTGACAGCTGTTGACATAAAACCATCAATGGCTCCTTACAGTCACACAGAGTATGAAAGATGATACTCTTGACGTACAGTGTGTGGATGCATCGTTTCTTTAAACATTTCAGAGAAGATTATTGATATATTAACTGTTCAGCCGTCATCTTAAACCCTTCTGACTTCAACTTAAATAAAAACGGTGAAAATTCAGACACCATCATCTGTTTTCGGTGGCTTTGACCGACCTGGCTGTTTCTTGTTTGTGTCCTGCAGCCTCTCACGCTGTGCTGGGTCCTCCTGCAGGAGATTTCGGGGGCATGGAGCAGCACAGAGGTGCAGGTGGGGGGGCAGAGAGCCCCAACCTTCAGGACAACATCAGCCCGGAGGAGAGAGGAGGGAGCCCGGCCTCCAGCGGCCCCCCGCTGTGCAAGCTGAGCCGCTTGGAGGTCAACGGCAGCCCGGCGGCTTCGCGAGCCAAGCAGAACGGCACACCGCTGAAACCACTGGGAGGTAGGAAGTCAGCACACACACACACACACACACACACACACTGTACGGACACAGAGATATGCATGCTCACTGAAACACAGGAGGTCATAGTTTTTAAGTGAAAGAGTTAATCTGCAGCAGCTGACAGAAAGTATTAGTATCCAGTATAACCAGTATGTTAGAAATGCAGCTGTAGTGGGTTTCTGTGCCTCTTTGATAACATTAGCAGCAACTTGATGAGTCACAGCAGAACACCAGTGAAGTCCAATAATCAGCAAAACAAAATTTAAAAAGAAGAAAATAAATAAAAAGAACAAGAAAAAACTTCCTTCACCACCAAGATTTTACATTAATATACCGTTTTGTTTTTTGTTCTAATTTCATACATTAACTTTCAGCCCACTAGATAGATACTTTATTGATCTCCAAGAGAAATTCACAATATTATGCAATAACACCAAGCAATTTATCTTTTTTTAAACATTTTTTGCATAGTTACTTTCATTATTTTCATGAGTGAAATGAGATAAATACCAGTAATTTTGTATTTTCCTGTCTGTCCTGGGAGCAGAGTCCTTCCCTCTGTGAGAGTCTGTGAACATTTCGATCATATTTTTGAAAACCTCCTTTTTTTATTGTCACATGCGATCATACAACAACATAGTACAAAGTGGTGAAATTTCTCCCATGCATTAAAGCTCCTGAAGCCCAGAGAGCAGCTGCAGCTCCGAGCTTCGGCCACTGACAGCAGGATCATCATGCATGTGTTTGATGGTCTGGTTTGGTGGAGGAAACCAGAGGAAAACCCACGCAAGCACAGAGAGAACATGCAACCTCCTCACAGGGAGAGCCGGGCCACATCTGGGAGTCATACCTTGTGAGGCGACAGCGCTCACCACTTTTTACTGCCCCGATAATCCGTTCGCATACGGAAGGAGATGATTGGCTCCTCGCTGAGGGCCGAAGTTTGTGCTCCGTAACTCATCACGACATGAGCTTTAATCTTATCAGTTAATGATGAAAGCACAGGGCGAATAATAAAGTCTGCATGTGAATGAGGTTGTTCTCGACTGTATGTGGGTGGGTCGGCCACACACAAGCACACACACACACACACACACCCACACATGCACACGCACACACACACATTCTTCATTCGTACTGTATTACAGAGCAACACTCCAAAAACCCCTAACACAGAACACATTCACGCACAGATGTCCATTATTTTTTCATGCAATTGGAAACATCATCATGCATCATCACACAAACATTGCAGTAGTACACGCACACGCACACACACACACACACACACACACACACACACAGAGTTATTTGGCTGCGACGCCTCCCTCCACCCTCCCGCTGCCTGGCGATAGCGTGCCTGATGCTGCTGTGGTTTGGCTCTGGCTGATCTGTCGCAGCCTCTTCAGCAGGAGGATTGATAGCTTGTTAATTAGCAGTTCCTGTGGGACGCAGCAGTCGAATGGGTGGGTGTGAGCGATCCCAGGCCCGGAGGAGTCTCAGCGCTCACCCAACGAGGAGTCTAGACCAGAGTGCAGATACGAGTCTCACCGCCGGAGCTCTGGAGTCGCTCCTCAGAGGCTGAGTGATACAGATATTATGTCCAGCTGCAGTGAAGAGCTTTGAAGAGCTCTGGAGTTAAATCTGATTCCTCTGTGGGTTCTAACATGTGGTGCAAACACAGATGCAGATGTGTGATCTTACACTAACTTACATCCACACTGGCAGTTGCCCAGTTTGACCAGACTGTTGCACTGGGACCACCTAGCAGCTCCGCCGCAGAAACACTGACACACACTGTCACTGGAGACAGAAGTTTGCAAACCTTCACATCTGTATGAATCAGCTTCACACAGATTCCACTCACAGTGCAGGAAACACGGATGGAAAAAAGCTTTAAAATCATCCAAAATAATGAACATTTTGTGGTAAATGTAACCGAAAGTGTGTGTTTGTGTGCCAGGCCTGATGATCCCGGTCTACTGTGTGGTGGAGCACGCAGACGTGGGGGTGGCAGGTGACTGTGAGGGGCACGGCGGCGACCGTCACGCCGAGTTCGTGTTGGTTCGTAAAGACGTCCTCTTCACACAGCTGGTGGAGACGGCACTGGTGGCACTGGGTTACTCCCACAGCTCGGCTGTACAGGCAAGTGGTAAGTAGAGTCTGCGTGTGTGTGCAGGTGTGTGTGTTGTTCTCCTCTTAAGTTCAGTCCAGTTTCTCATTAGTGCTTAAAAAACTAATATGAATCATAAATATAATCAGATATCAGACGCACTTTATGATAAATTATAGTGTCAAAAAAAGCAAAATTATCTTCTTTTCTGATTTAAATCTTTGCAACAGATTGGACTGTTACAGAAAACTCACAGTTTCATTCTCTCAATCATAAAAAATGACCTGTTTGTGAATTAATTCTGTGATTTGCAAAACTAAAATGACTGAAAATCTGATCCTGATCTGCAGGAAACACAATTCTTTATCATGCATTTTCCTCCTCTGGACTCTGAAGTGTATTTAAAGGTTATTGTTGCCACATTATCCCAATTATGTAACTGTACCAGTAGAAAATGGAGGAGACTTACAGTATTTTTGACTGCACTGTAATTTCCCGTCTGTTCTGGAGAAATCCTGTTTGGACTGACTCCTTTTTTACAACAAACGTCCCTCACGCTGGTTATTCAAATATGACGATTATATGTGTTGTCTAAAAATATGAAAAAAGCCTGTGAACATGTCTGATGATTTATTGAGTTATTTTCTTGGTGTGGTCCATGATGCTGTTGATAAATAAAGCATAGCTGGTTTCCCAGTGGGTGGAGTTTGCCACACGGGTGCAGCGAGCGCTGCAGAGTTTAGACGATCATGGCGAAGGTATTTACCAAGAAGGAATTTTAAAGATAAATCCGTCTGATTTCTTCTTCATTTATCTCCTGATGCGACTCGCTTCAACCAGCCGGCGGCAAAAAAGCTTCAAACCGAACGCAGTTTATATCTGTTCTGACTTTTTTTCTCATCATTTTGAGATCAAAACAAGAAGAAACACAACATCCAGTCAACCATGAAACAACGGCCTTCACCCACACACACCCACACACACACACACACACTCACACAGACACACACACGCAGACACACACACAGACACACACATGAGAAAGCGAGTTGGCCAGTCTGACATTCCTGGTGTGTCCCGTAAACACAGGGCGCTCAAACCGAGAGGCTGACGCCCTGCGACCCCCCCTCGCCGCTCCCAAATGGCTAGGTTTTGTTCTGAGAAATAAGCCTTTTCTTTTCAAATAAATAATTTTTGGCTGCACTCATGCATTTTTCCCCCAGTGTGGTCACGACCAAAATTATACAGAGACTCTTCTATTTTCTTCTGCGATTGGATTGCATCTTGCATAACTTTGGCTGGACGAGTATTTTTAAACTCTTAACTGGCACATTATGGTTAATTAAAAAGATGCTATTTCTTATTTAGAGTGTATGGTTACGGCTCTGGATTTGACATGGGCTTAGGTGAATTGCTAAGCAAAAAAAAAAATCAAACTAAATTTAACTTATGTTTTGGGAAGCTTTCTCTGATATTACCCACTTAAAAATAACCATTTACCGTATTTTAGGGCCTGAAAACCGCGGAGGGATCCGAGAAACTGGCCGGACCTTGTTATAAGAAACAAGCTGCACTCTCGACGTTTCTGCCCACTAAATCACTTTAAAGGGGCTTTACAGCGACTTTACGACTGCGGTTCATCAAATTCATTAAACTGTATTTGTTTTAAAGCTCAGAGATCGACTGTGACGTTTTTCGAGATGAGAGATTTATAAAACACTCAAAGAAACATGTTTTTTAAATGTATTACTGCATCATTTCTATCATTGAATGTTCTGATAATCACACTGAATCGCAGCTTCAGTCCAACTTTGTGTTCATGTTTGCGGATTTCTGTTTGAAAAGAGATTTTTTTGTCATAAACAACCTGTGAATCACTTTGTGTCGAAACAGAAGCTCAATTTGAGCAAAGTTGTTCACTGCAATGAAAGAAACAAGTTGAGATCTGGCAACTTTAATCATTTTTATTAAACTTATGAGTTTATTTTACAATAATCTCTTAATATTGTCATGAAACACTCAAGATTTGCACCTTTTGCAGCAGGTTTTACAGCCTTAAAATCAATAATTCAACTTGTTTGTGTGAGAAATCTGAAGAAACTCTTTCCAAAGTGTCTCAAGCAGCTGTGAGACGTCGTATCTGTGTTCAGGTTAAAGCAAAATAAAGTGTCTGTGAATTCATATCAGTAACCGTTGCTGACACGCTGAAGCATTAACAGTCTTTTCTAAAGCAATGTCAGCTGCAGACGCATAATACCTGCTCGCTGTGAGCAGAGTCACTGTGCTGTCAGACGGGAGAACAATGACCTCACAGCGTCCGTTCAGCACATCAACATCAGAACGCCGTCGCCCGCCCGCTTCTCTCTCCACCGCCGGGCTGATTTTACATTTCTCCTCTGATTAATCAACTGTTGAGCTCTGAGAGACCAGCCTTTGTTCTTTCGCCCCTATCACCACCATGCTCATGCAACCAAGACACACACACATGAAAACACACACACACACACACGCGCACACACACATAAGATTGAGACTGGCAGGCCAAGGCCAGGCAGCGTCTGTGTTTGATTTAGTAGATCCTAACGCGATTATGCCTGTTTAGATTTGCACTTCCAGTCACGGTTGTATGAAGGCCAGGGGAATGTTCAGGATGATACTCACAAGTCTGGGAGAGCTGCACAACAAACACACAACACACTACACACAACACACAACACAAAGCAACACACAACACAAAACACAACAACACAACAATGC
>JAQMCX010000041.1:12128437-12146409 GCA_029814765.1 Acanthurus leucopareius | reverse complement strand
GACACACACACATACACTCACAGACACACGCACACTGACACACTGACACACACACACATACACTCACACACATACATATTGACACACACACACACACACACACTGACACACACACACACATACACTCACACACACACACACTGACACACACACACTCACACTCACACACACACACACACACACACACACACAAACTCACAAACTCACACACGCACGCACACACACACACTCACACACACAAACACACACTCACACACACACATATTGACACACACACACACACACACACACTGACACACACACACACATACACTCACACACACACACACAAACACACACACACCCACACACACACACTCACACACACACACATACTCACATACTCACACACGCACACACACACACACACACACACACACACACACACACACACACACACACACACACACACACAGAGCAGATTTTCATAAAGTGTCACCAAAGGAAAAACAAACACGGACCTGAGTGGGAATGAATCAGATAAACTCGACTCTAACAGCCTTTGGTCGGTTCATGAGCATCAAACAGACACAGAAGAGTCAAAATCAGCTTATTATGGAAAATCTAAACTTCACTTTTTAAATAACAGAAATAGATTTTACAGGTTATAAAGAGAGTTTTCTTGTTTTAGACAGAGCTATGGTAGTTTCCTCTTTAAGAACTGCGTTTTAACTGAGTTAAAAGTGTCCATAAATGCAGCATAATTAAGAATATTTCCTGTGAAACTCTGAAAAATACTGAGAAAAAGTTTGATCTTCTCAGATTTGAAACATAACTCGAGTCCGGTCGGTCGTGTGGTTCATGTTTAAAGGTGAAAACGGGTTTTTTCGGTGCAGTGTGTTATAGAAAAGTGAACTCTGAGGCTGTGTGATCTCTGTTTTGTCTTGATAAACAAAATTTGACAAGAAACACAGTTAGAAAGGCCTTTTTCTCGTCCGATAACCTAAACACACTCGTATACAAAGACACACACACACACACATGATTGCAAACACACACACCGAGACAGAAAGCCACACGTCTCCGTTGATCATATTTGCCAGTGGAGTCCTGTGATTGTAACATAAACACACCGCAGCACAGAAAAGCAGGTCTGAGCCCTGCAGTCACCTGAGTCTCTGCAGACATGAAGGTGTGTGTTTACGAGTGTGTGTGTGCGTGTGTGTGTGTGTTTTCCTTCGCCCCGCTCTCTCACATTTCGAAGAAAATGGCTGACCTTGCTCTGCTCCGCTCTGCCAGACGACAATGTGGCTTCATCTCAAGTCATACAAGCTCCTTTTGTTGAACCGTCACATCTTTCGCGCCAACGCCCCCGACACCTCCCCCAGAAAACCCACTGCCATTTAGAATAACAGATGAATAAATGGATGAAGGGGAAAAACAGTAGACTGAAACCACAGTGGAACTCAGTAATGGTCAGCCAGGCCCACCACGCCTCAGCAAATGTTTGTCCAAACCTGTTATTTCTGGCATTGTACTGTCTCAAAGAGATCATTTTATTCTCCGAGAGGAATGCAGCAGCTATAAATAGTCCGGAGATGAAGGAGAGGAAATCAGAGATTTGTAGAGTAATTACAGAGGCAGAGTCAAACCCTTCTGTTATGGCTCATTTTTCATCAACCTCTGTCTCCACGGCTGTCTGACTGACCGGCCGGCTCAGATAAAATGGCAGTTTTCTCAAAGGGCACATGCATGTCTGACCTGATGTTTGACCTGATGTCCTTCACATCTGCCTCAGCTCCTCTGGGAGCCTCCAAACTTTCAGGACCTGATAACAGAAGTTTGCTGGTTTGTTGTCCGAGGTTGAATAAAGGTGATGTAGTTTCATCTCTGTGAAAAAGCTCGGAGACTTTCTCATGCTTGACCTCAGCTGTGACCTTTAGTTGGACACAAATAACAACATCAAATCATGTTATTTTACATTTTTATGTTGTTATTTCCAGTGATTATAGTGACCTCCTGATGGTAGGACAGAAAAAAAACTGGAAGGTGATGACAGACTTCAAGTTCTGTCCGGATGGTGTTAGCCTAGCTTAGCACAAACACTGGAAACGATGGGAAACTGTTAGCTCTTTCAATCAAAAAACATATATCTTGTCTTTTATTCTTGAATCCTGAAAGGCAGCAGCAGGCTGCACCTGTTCATATTCCTGCTACAACACACTGTATTTAAAATTTCAATCAAAAAAGGACAGGTGAACCAATATTTTCACCTGTATTAAACGCTGTAAACCGTATTGCATTATGTTGTATTGTATTGTAATCAATTGGTTTTGTTTTTCACAGTTGCATCAAAAAAGAGATGTTAAGACTGCTCGTCTCTCTTTATTTAAATACATATTTTTAAAAAATATATATATATTGCGTGTTCATCTGTGTTCTTTGTGCTTTATTTAAGTTAGTTGGGTTTAAATGTAATCATGTAATACAGTAAAATACAAACTTTCGCCAAGTTCTTACTACCTCTGAGGACCCTTGCATGTGTGATCACATAATAATAATAATAATAAAAATAATAATAATAATAATAACATTTAGAAGAAGAAGAAGAGATTGGAGGAGGAAGAGGAGGCGGAGAAGAAGACAATATTGCAGGGAATCAAGGTAGAACCAGTCAATACGATGAGCAAAACTAAAAAAAGCCAAATAATAAAGCCCTCCCGCTCTGCTCTTTGTTTTCAGTGAAAACAGCCAGGCAAGCTGCCCTGACAGCATTTATGTCTTAAATGATCTTTGTGGAGTAGGAAAAGGACTTTTAGCTGGTAAATTGCTGTAATTATCAAACATGACTTTCTCATTTTGCACAGTCAGACCTCGTTGGCAAATTCACCCAGCAATTAACAAAAGCTGGAAATGAATGACAAGTAATGGTGTGGCCCACATTACTCAGATGAAGACAAACAATCTGGAGAAAGGAGGTTGTAATGATGGGAAATGTGCAAGACAGGCAGAGAGGCATTAAACGCCGAAAACGTCACAAGCCTTTTGTTGTCAGGAAGGGGATTTAAAAAGGTGTCTGGAAATGTATTTGTAGTAATATAAATGTGTTATTAGATGATCAATAAAACGCTTAAATCCTGGTGCTCATTTCATGTGTTGTTCATTTATGACTTATATTTCCAGCTATGAAGTTTTGCCCCATTGGAGGCATTTTGTAGGCTTTGTACTGTTGTTTTGTTGTGGTCTGAGGGAGGAGGTGTGTGTGTGTGTGTGTGTGTGTGTGTGTGTGTGTGTGTGTGTGTGTAGGGGAGGTGACATAAATGCAAATGACAGTTTTCCAGAGCACTTTGTTGCCACTCTTGGATGAAGCTTAAATCATACTCATTCCTCAAAATCATACTAAAAATATATTCAAAAACATAGATTTTCAAGCGGTTTTGCAAATTTTGTACATTAAAGCATACTTTTTTACACATTTAATTAATAGTTGTGGTTAAAATCGTTGTCAGTGTACCATTTTTGAGGAAAACGTAACCAAATATGCTGAATTAGGTAGGAAGGTAACAGTTTGTAGTTGCAGGAATGGGCTTCCCTTTAGCACTTGTTAAGCATCATTCATTTAATAAGAAACAAGAAATAAAATCTACAAAAACTCCTTAAATCTGCAAATATTGCAAAAGTCTCACTTTCATCATATTACTTTTAATTTTGATATAAAACAGGCTGCAGGCAGAAATGAGGCTGCTCCTGGTTTTATTCACGGAGAAATCGCGCCCTCGTGTGGACAAAGTACAGTACTGCTTATATCTGGCTTATCCTATTTGTACGAGGAAAACTTTTACATTTTAATTCTTAATTCTTTATCTAACTAATCTTTTTACATTTATTAATACGTTTTATTGCATTGGGGCCTTATACTTGCAAAAAATACAACAATTTAAGCTGAAAGTCTTTCTCTAACATCCAAATATGACAAAACTGTGGTTTAAAAGCATTTTTCCAAGAGTTTTATCTACTTTAAGCAATCCATATAAGATATAATAAGCTAATTTTAAATGTATATATTTAATTTTATTACTAATCAAACACAGGTGATGCCAATTAAACTATTGATTTGACCTCTGAAACCACAAAGAGCCGCAAATCTGCGACCATGTAACATTAAAAACATCTGTAAAAATGTGGGTTTCACCAACACTGCAAACAAACATTAAAGATTTTATTGTTCAAACTACGATGTTAAGCACACAAAACACCACATTAGCTTTAAATATATTTAAAAAGTTATAATAAGAGGCTAATTTGGGTTGAGGGTCTTTAATTAAGACTAAAACAGGAGATGAAGCAGCAGCGCGGAGGAAGTTTGGGTTTAACGTGAATGTCACTTTGCAGCAGATTAACACAACAGGCGGCTGAATTACGATGTAAAGCAGCTAAACTATGATCAGGATCTGAAAAAGACCATGATTAATGTTTCAGAAAAACACATGTTAACCGGATAAACATGGATTTTGAAGTGGAAAACCAAAACACGGTGAGTAAAGTGGAGTCAACCTGTCGGCTCTTTGCTAGCATGTCGCTCAGGTTAGCTAACGTTAGCATAAACAACACTGTTATGGTGGCGATAATTAGCTAACATCTGGTCAAAAATGTCTCTTTTTGGTATTAATTTCCTCAAATTAACCCTATCAGATTAGTTAAACAGAGATTATGAACCGTTTCCGTGTTTTTTAAAGTGAAATATTCTAAAATCAAGCAAATATTTTAAAAATAATCCACATTTACTTGTGTAATGTTCAACCGGCTCAGTTAACTTTAATCAAAAAAGTTGGATTTTTATTAAAATTAGCTTTGTGGCAAAGTTAAGGATTAAAAGTTATGAATTTTAAAACTAATCAGCTTTAAAACCAGAGAGTAGCCATCGTCATTTCCACTATAGTTTATATCAAATGTAGCTTTTAAATAAGCTACAAATGTATTTTTTCAGTGCTAATTTAGCCAGTTTGAAAAGATGCTACATTTATGAATGAATGAATAATGATTTAATTTGAGTCTCTACTGAAATACATAACAGGTTTCTAATAAGTGCTTATTTTTGTCTATAGTTGATATTAATATGCTTATCAATAGATTTAGATTGAAGCTATGTTGCATAAATTAAAGTGCAGATGTAGTTGCATCAATTTTAACTTAAAAGACTAAAAGACTTTCTGTCTGTGATGTTTTTTTTGGGATTAAATGAGTCAAGAAACTGGTTATATTTGAATTTTTCCACAGCTTTCAGAGAAAAACATGCATTTTTGAAGACATTTTTTCTTTCTTTTTGCTTGTTTTTGCATTGTTGGTGATAATTTGGTCCTAAATTAGTCTCCACTTTGCAGAAAGTTGAGGTGTATTTTTATGTCTCTGCAGTGAATCACATGTTTTTTTTATTTTATTCAAGTTTACATCCTTCTGTCCGTTTCAGAGCAGCAGCACATCCTCCACCCCTGATGTTTCACCTCCAGAAAACCACGAAGATGACCCGGCCAGTCATCCCCCCCGCCTCGGCACCATCATCCCTAATCGAATATTTGTAGGTGGGATTGACTGTAAGGTGAGAGCTGACAATGTGCTGCACACTTGCACCCCCTTGTGGTTGTTGGTGGTCATTACTACCACTTCCTGTTACACAAAATGAATTAAATCAAGTTAAGGACCAAAGTTTATTCATTTTTATGGTGAAAAACACAAACTAACTGTGTATCTGTTTGTAATGAAGGCTGATGAAGACGAGCTGAGACACTTTTTCTCCAGATATGGTGCAGTAAAAGATGTGAAGATCATCATTGATCGCTCAGGAATCCCAAAGGGGTGAGTTAATTGCACAAATCTAAACATATACATTAAGTGTGAACCATGATTTTCCATCTTTTGGCTTCTTATTCTGTTTTATTTCTGTTTCCTTTAACAGATACGGGTTTGTTTCATTTGAGACTAAAGAAGATGTTCTGAAAATCCTTAATGATGTAAGTAAGACTGTTAAAGAGTCTCACAACTAAAGTTAAAATGCATAAAATAATGTTTATTTACCAGATTTTATTGTTTAATGTGGCTTCTATTCTGTATTAAAGGCTGGTGAACTCTATTTCAAAGACAAGAGGCTCAGCGTCGGTCAGGCCGTCCGCAAGCACCAGAGTAAAAGTACGTGAACAAGCTGAAACTGATGTGAGAACACAAGTAAAAGCTGAATGGAAGATTTAATGATGTTCTTCTTCTTCTGTGCTCAGATAAAAGCGTCCGTGTGTCCGTCCCCGACTCTGCCACGCCTCTGCCGATGTCCCACGTGCCCCTGTGCCACGCCGTGTCCCCGGGCTGCCCGTACACCCACCACAGCCGGGGGCCCTTCGTCCACTGCCACAGCATGAACCTGCCCTCCCACCACTGGCCTGTCAGTTCACAACACAACCTTTTAATGTGGAGTTAGTTTCGTACAAAACTCTGAAAAGTGGGATTAAACGGTCAAACATGGCTGTGCTGATCAATTATTAAAGATTAAAAGATTAATGATTCTGTTACTGTTTGTTTTCCACCTCAGATCTTTTCTGAAACACGTTGTATGATGCAGTTTGTGCCCCAACCTGCATGTTTCTCAACATTATGTCCAAGTTCTTTGCTCTGATTGGTTGCAGGTCTGCTCAGTTACATACGAGGCTTTTTGGCTTCTGTGTTCATTGATTCTGTCCCTTAAAAATCAAAACTGAACTGAAATCTTCCACATTAATGTGACTCAGATTCACTCAGAGGAGTTGAATTGTATTGATTGTGGTTGAACTTGAGGAGGCAGCTCAATAAATGATCTTCAGCTGTGTGGTTTCATGAACATCTGTATGTTCTCCAGCGGTTTGCTCCTCCTGTGATGTTTCCGGTGCCTCACCAGCAGCC
The DNA here is from genome assembly GCA_029814765.1 of Acanthurus leucopareius. Lineage (NCBI taxonomy): Eukaryota > Metazoa > Chordata > Actinopteri > Acanthuriformes > Acanthuridae > Acanthurus > Acanthurus leucopareius. The sequence continues at coordinate 12,139,506 of JAQMCX010000041.1, read as the reverse complement.
TGTTTACCAGCCTGCAGCCTGTCACTGCTACCAGGTCAGTGCCGCTTCTCACCATTTCACCTCCATGCAGAGGTTTAAACTTTATAACAACCAGCTGACAGTCGGCCTTCTCTCTGCTTCCACCCCCCCCCTCAGTGCGTCCAAAGCCCCTATCAGTTCGGCGTCGTCCAGGTAGGCGAAACAAAACTGATTCTTCTTTTTAATTTATAGCATCGTCCAGTTGTTCAGTTGTTGTTTTTGTTTCTTGTGCAGTCGTTCTGTCCGTCAGCTCCGGTCCTGTACTCTCAGCCGTCACCGTACAGAAAGCCTGCTGACGGAGGTTTCGTCCAGCTTTCTCCGCCTGTCGCTGAGGAAACGACACCAGAGGTTGTGCTGCACTGTTTCTCCTCTAATATTTGTATTTTAATCCCCATTCTGCACAGAAAACCTTGGCTGAGTCTTAACATCATGTGTCTCTCAGCAGAATCAGATGGTTGCACCTTCAGACGTCCATCAGAGGCCAAAAAGCCGCCAAAACACGGACGACCACGACTGTAACGACCCGGCAGAAGCAGCAGAGACGCCGGACGAGTCCTCGCCTCAGACGTCACAGGCTTCCACGTAGACTGAACCCAGTAAACACACAACAACAACCTCTCGTTTCGGGTTATTTTTTAGTTTTTCATGGCGGGTTTAACAGTCAGACGGCCTCTCAGCCGGCGACGCTGCGACTCAACACACGGCAGCACGTTTCAGGACTTTCACAGCTGCTTCGTTGAAATGATCATCACTTCTTTCCAGTTAAATGATGATGTTCACTTTAAGATGAATCACATTTCATACAGTTCATAACATTGTTTACTCTGGTTGTAGAAAAAATGTAGCGGTGAAAAAGTTTCACACTTAAAAACATTTTTTTAATTTTCTCTAATGATGATGTGTAAAAATTTTCCTGCAGCTTGTTGCTTTGTTGCTGGATTGTGGCCTTTATGTGTTTAACACCGAGTCAAACTGGGTAACAGCATTTAAAACCATCCGAGCTGCGTTTCAGAGCAGCAACACGACGGTTTAATCTGATCTGTGTAAAGCAGACTAACAGTGCGGAGTGTCGGCAGTTTTGAATATCAGGAATCTGTATCTTGTATTTGTTCGATCGGACGTCTCGTCCTGTTAAACGGTTTCTTCTTCGTCACTTGAGGCGACTTCTTGTCTGTTGTCTCTGACTTTTTTTCTAATAGTGTTAAAAACAGAGATGAAAGGTGTTGAAAAGTTTGCATTGAGCTCATGTTCTGGATGAGCAGAGTTTCCACGTTGTCTGTTTTATTAAACATAAATGATATTTATTTAATTAAGGAATATTTTACTTGGATGTTTTATCACAAACTTACAAAATCCTCTTGTTTGTATGTTATTTTATTTTCTTTTTCAGTGGTTTTGTTAGAGAGATGAGCTCTGTGACGCCTCACGGCCACCAATCATCTGTTTTAACAGGAGTCTTGTTCGGTGCTTCTCCGGTTCTTTCAGTGGAAATATTTAAGTGTTCAAGTGCAAAAGTTCTGTTTTACTGATTCGTGTTTGTTGTCGTGATCAGAAACCAGCTGATGTCTGTGAGAAAGAAAATATTTTAATAATATAAATTACAGAATGTTTTAAACACTTGTTGAGTTTGTGATTCGAAGTCAGTGGGATCAAACCTGCAACTTTACATGTAAATGATCGAATCAGCTGATTTGACTTAAAGGAGTGTTCAAACAATTATTGTTGTGTAAAATTTCTACATTAAAAGATAAGAGACTCTCAAGAACAAGATTTAAGAGTCGATATCCTGAATTTTATGGATCTTGTTACAGAAATATGTCATGTACTGCATTTTCCCATAATGCAACTCAACACAGACAACCATGAAGTTTTCACAAGTTCTTTTTATCAGCTGCTAACAAGCCAAATATTGACTTTAGTGTTAAAATATCACAACGTAAGAGCTGCATCTTAGTTTGAGTTAAAATTAGAAATGATTTCAGTCATCTGAAGCACCAAATGTATTTATACGGTCGTCCTGCGGTGCAGTAAGAGTGCGGGGTCACCCGTGTGCCAGTCTCGGCTGTGGGCAGTGATGAATCAGGGTTTTTATGTGGATGAATGGGATCTGGACCTTGGCAGGGTGGCAAAAGCACCAAATGGCAGCTGATTTAAATGACAAAGGATTGAAAGTCATGAGCTCGGATCGAGGTTTATAAAACAGCAGCGAGTCCGTGTGTCAGCTGTTTGTGTGCGACGAGCTTCATGATGAGTTACGTTTCATATTTTAAAGGAAATTCAAGTTTCTAAAACTTAATTCACAGCAGAGTGAGACTGAAGAGAGTAAACTTTCCTTTATGTGTATAATATTAATCCATAATGCACATCATAAACCATCAATGGGATTAAAAACTGAACCACAAACATGACAAACTGCCTCCAACAACAGCGTCCCAAACACTCGTCATGATCATTCAGTGCAGATTAAACAGATGCTATTTTAAGCAAAACTCCCCACATTTCTTGTCACCTTGTCAGAAGATTCTGACCTTGAATGCATCTCATCCAGAGGTCAGAAACAGGAAGTAAAACAAACCTGAAGCTGCAGGTTCAGTCTTTCCCTCATCATCAAATTAACATCTACTGAGAACTGTTTAGCTGATGAGGTTCGAGGTCCATCTGCAGAGCTTCTGCCTGCCACTTTATACAGTATTATTATTAATATAAGACACATAAAATCAAGAAAATGTCAATTTGGAATGAAAACACAACAACAAAGAGCTTATTCATGCTCTTAATTAGAATCAGTCCAAGATTAAACTCATATAAGCACATAAATGATCATATTCTGACTCCACGTGTAGTAAAGAGTTGATTAAAGTAAGTTTCTGTGTATCACATCAGTAACATGTTAACATTCAGTTTTTTATCAATGAATCTGAATCAGCACAGAGCTGTAAAACTGTCAGACAACAGAGACGATACTCTGTCCGCTCTGTCTGTCTGAGTTTTGTCACTGTATCTTTCCAAAGCTGCTTCTGCATGAAGTTTAATATAAATTTAATGCAAAACCAGAGGAGGTTTACTCATGCAGATATCAACAGATCACAATGTGTCTCCCATCCTGACTTGTGGGAAAAAAAGACTTTGAGTGTGTTTGTGGCAAATAACAACCACAGATGTGTGTTGCAGAGTTGAAGTGATTCAGGCTCTCAGTGTGAAAGGCCTGCAACAGAAAACAGTAAATATTAGTGAAGAACAAATGATCCTGAGGTCAGTTTAGTGTTTTTCTTATCGATGACTTCAACACAAGCAGACTGAGTCCATGTTTTTATCTCTTTGAGTCCATACTTAGTCACTGTGGTACTAAGAATTAGCTGATTGCTAATAATAGCATCTTAATGTTGATGTTCATTTTGATTCAGGTGTAATTTTAAGAATGAGCATCTTCCCAGTCTAATATTTAGCCAAGGCTGATTGAAAATGCCATAAACTTTGCAGTTATTTATATAAATTTAAGGGAAGTAATTGAACTTTTGACCTGATGAGACCCGACCAGATCAGGATCACCGAGGTGATCACAGGTAATCCTGAGAGAAAAATGATAGTTGTTGAGACTTTTCAGTCTGAAACAAAAGAATCAACTTTCATTCTGTCAGTTTAATGCTGAAAATTGATGATAAAATTGATAAATGTACGAATACATAAAGCACAACAAGCCTGAAGTGTGAAGTAGTTTTGGACTCAACGGCCGCCTGAAGTCCCTAAAACGAGTTTGTTTCCTCTCAAAACAGACTTATTGTATAATTCTGCCCATTTTTAATCTGAAAGAATTACACACAGAAGCTCGTTTAAGTTTTCTGTGTACAGTTCGTATGCATGGGGGTGCGGTGGGGTGGGGAGGGGTCGCGTGGGGGAATCATTCTGAATGGAAAGGACACAAATAAGGCCTGTTGTTTTGCTGATACTGTGAGCCGTGACCTCCGGGTCACTAGCACTCTGTAGTGTTTTGATCAATAGTGATGAACATGTGAAAAGTGGACAACAATAACTCATCGCAGTGGTGCGTCGCTATACATAAACAGATTTGTGTTTATAAAACCTGTTCGGATGACAATACTTTATGCTGTGCAATCACACGGCTACTTAATATAAAAGGACAGCGGCACAGAGAGCGTCAATTGACTGTCAGTCCAGCCCTCAATATAACAATGGGGAAGGTGAGTTTAATGTGTGATGCTAAAAATGCAAAATTAAAAAATGTTTTTAGTGGGATTTGATGAGTAATTGCAGCTTCGGTTGACGTTTGTAGATCATTTTCTACGAGGACAGAAATTTCCAGGGTCGGCACCATGAGTGCATGAGCGACTGCGCCGACCTTCACCCCTACTTCAACCGCTGCAACTCCATACGGGTGGAGAGCGGCTGCTTTGTGGTGTACGAGAGACCCCACTACCTGGGCCACCAGTACTTCCTGCGGAGGGGCGAGTACTCCGACAACCAGCGCATGATTGGCATCAATGACTGCATCCGCTCCTGCCGCATGATCCCCGTGGTAAGCCTGAGAGGGTGTGAGAGGGGTAATACAGCACAGTCAAAGACGAAACATCAAGAAAACACGTTATAAGTCAAATAAAAGTCATAAAACAGAAGGATAAGTTAGAGAAGGAAAGTGCAAAAATATCCAAAGATAATCTATAACTCAAGAAAACTGATGTAAACAGACATGCAGGTGGGTTTACATGAGCGAAGCAAAGTTCTCACGTTTAAGCTGAGACACTTTTCTGGACAAAAGAGTCTTTAAGAAGCCTCAAATGAATTTCAAACATTCTCAAAGAGGCTTTCATTAAAAATGTGAAAACCACGCCCCTTTAATTTGAGCATAAATCTGATGGCCGATCATAAAAGATGCAGCATTTATAAGAAATAAAGCTCTGTTTTAAGCCTAGTTTGAAGATAAATCCTCAACAACTCCTGCTGGAAAACAAAAATCCCCAAATCAAAGCATCATTATGATTGAAAAGGGAAAGTTTAGAGCACATGAGGTTGATTCATGTGCATGTAAACATCCACCTTGAGCTCCATGCAGCTCAAAAGAAACCAGGTTGAGGGAGAATTTATGGTTTTTGCAAACCAGTTCTTGATTATTGTTGTGTTTGGTTTCAGATTGGTGACGCTAAACACTTCAGAAATATTCATAAACTTCTTTTTTAATCAGAAAGTTCCTGCTGTACTGTGCATGTGACACATTAAGCGAAACCTGACTTGTGAATCTCGTTCTCCCTGCAGCACCGTGGCTCCTACAAAATCAGATTGTACGAGCGTCCTGACATGGGCGGCCAAATGCAAGAGGTGAGCGACGACTGCCCCAACATCCAGGACCGCCTGCACATGTCTGACATTAACTCGTGCAACGTGGTCGACGGCCACTGGCTGCTGTACGACCAGCCCAACTACAGGGGAAGAACCTACTACCTGAGGCCGGGCGAATACCGCAGATACAGCGACTGGGGCGGAGCCAGTCCAAGGATCGGCTCGCTCAGGCGAATCACCGACTTCAACTAGGAGTCTTTTGAACCTTTTTCCTCTCTCTGTTTTCAATAAACATGTTGGGCTTATGCTAAGTGTGTGTGTGTGTCTCTGATTTGTATCTGAAAGACATGAAGATGGTTTGTTTCCATCATGTATAATTATTATTTTTTAACTCACGTTTTGGTCCTTTTTTCCCACAACATCTGATCCACTCGAACAATAATTGCATGGCTAAAAAAAATGTCCTGAAACTTGTGTTTTGCACATTTTGGCTGACATTTAAAAACAAAAAACACCTCTTAACTCAAAGAAACCTTAAGAAAAAAATCAAAAGAAGCAGCTGAAGGACCGAAGCTTATTAAAAAGATTTATTGAGAGCTCGAACAGCGTGAGGACATCAGCTCCTCTCACACAGTGATGCGTCTGATGGATCCCACCCGAGAACTCATGCTCCCCCATTCATTAAACCTCCTGTATTCACCAGGACGCATCAGGTACTGACGTCCCCTGAAGTGAGGATGCTCGTAGAAGATCCAGTGACCGTCCATCACGTTACAAGAGGAGATGTCGTTGGAATGGAAACGTTCGAACAGGGAGGGGCAGTCGTCGGTCAGCTCCATCATCTGACCTCCGAACTCTGGCCGCTCGTAGATCATCATTCTGTGAGAACCCTGATGCTGCTGGAAAGAAAGTACGATTAAATATCCTCCAGAGCAGTGAAGCTTTATCAAAACTAGCATCTGTTGTAAGGTGATGCCACCTGAAAACCAAAGACTCATGCTTACGGAGGGGATCATGCGGCAGGATCGCACGCAGTCGTTGAACCCCATCCAGCGCTGGTAGTCTGGATAGTCGCCCCTCCTCAGGAAGTACTGGTAGCCCATGTAGTTGGGTCTCTCGTAGACCATCCAGTCCCCGCTGTCCACCCTGATGGAGTTGCAGCGGCTGAAGTGGGAATGCAGGTCGGAGCATTCGCTGCTGCACTCGTAGGAGCGCCCCTGGAAGTTCCTGTCCTCATAGAAGATGATCTGGAAAGATCAGTCGAGAGGATTTTTTTGTAAAAAATGTCGATAATTTGGGTTCGAATGAAGAGAAATGTGCAGATTATACCTGGTGAAAACGACTTCCAGTTCACCGATTTTGTCTGAGTGATCCACTCAGGTATGCAGAAGCACAAAAGACACATGGCAAAACAAGCAGCCTTACCTTTCCCATTGTGTTGGCTAACCTTGGTCACACTAGCAGCAACTGTGGGCTCCACACTGCCTTTATAACCCACAGATGACCTGTGCCATTGTGATTCCAAACAATGAGCGGACTCGTCAGCTCTTTCTCACAGAACAATATTTCCTTTTGTTTTCTGTGGTCAACGAAGCAGATCAGCTGTTTCTCTTTGAGCAGAGGCCTCTCTCTGACATGCTGCTGGATGTTGGAACACTCAGAGCATCTTTAAATGCACCAAAATATAAAAAACTCAATCATACACTTTGATCGGTGCAGAAAGAATTATAAAGGAAATGGAAAACGCAAGTGAAAGCTCATATTTTTTTAGGAAAAGTTTATTTTTCCAGCTCCAATTTACATAAATCCTCATCTTTGTACAAATCTTACATGCAAAATCCAGTTTATTTGATAATGCAGATGCTTGCAGACCTGCACATTCTTTAAAACTCTGTTGTAGTGATTCTGTCATAAAATATCAACACCACACAGCTTGCTACAAAGGATTTTCTCGATACTAAAACACAACATTTTGAGTTTAACATGGAAAAGATCTGGAGTTAATATTCATCATGACTTTGTGTGCAGACTCTGAAGTGAACTCGATCACTGAGCCTCGGAGTGCAGCAGTAGCTTTTATAATGTTTGCATGTAGTGCAACTCAGGGACTCTGATTCATGTCAGCATAACAGCACTTTTTACCGTCACGTTTCTTCTTTTTTTTCCAGTTTTGCTTTTGTTTGCGTTCAGTAACCCCATATTGTGATATTCTCTATTGACCGAGCTCCAGAATGTTTTTTTCAATAGCCTAAAGTCTGCACGTGATGAACTTTATACAATAGAGAAGCTCAACAAAGAGCAGCGACAGCAACTGTAAACAGTCGAGTTTACATGCAACAAGATGTTTAATTGATGCTTAATGCCTTTTATATTCAGAAAATACCTTCAAAGCTGTTAAAGTCAAGTGGAAACCAAGTAAAAGTGTCAAAAACTGCAGTTCCTATAGTGGCCACTTGAGGCTGACTCCAGAAGTGAGTCATTTGCTTGTTCATGACTTCTGACATACTTTTGAATAACGTTAAACTCACTTGTTAAAATTATTTTAAGCCCTAAAATTATAAACAGTTAAGGCCAAGGCCACATTGAGGGGGATTGGGATTAGCAGTGCAAATCCTTCCAACCTCTTGTCACATTTATATTCAGAAAACCAAGATGGTGGCGGCCGTGATGCCAAACTTGAGAGCAGTTGTCCACAAATCACCGGGTGAAGTTACACTGGCTCTGTAAACTATTTATTACACAGACAGCCACAGTCTGCAGTTTGGTCCAAGAGCTGCAGGACATCTGGGACTCATTGATCCCATCACATGTTTAAAGCAGTTTTGACTTAATTCAGTGCATATTGACTCGCATGTATCTGCTGAACACGCTGCACTCGAAGCTGCACAAGGTGAAATACTTTATTTGTGATTGTGTTGTCTGTTAATGTGTTATATTGCACATAAGTAAACACATATTTCTTATAAAAGTATTTTGCAAATGCATGAAAATATCATCCCAAATTAAATATTATTGATTCATTTATCTGATTGAGCCCTTGTGATTCTCATCCTTCTGCTGTTGATTATTGAATAATGTCCCCAAATTTCCCATTAACACCAACAATCCTCTGGTTTTAATTAAACGTCTCTCTTTGTTTGACATTTAGATAAATTAAAACCAACCATGTGACAGTTTAACTGTGCTAAAGGTCACCAGAGTCGGGTCAGATTACTTTGAAATGTAATCAGTTACTTTATATGGCACCAAAACCTGAAGACTGGTGTCTGGTTTAATGCAAAAGGTGATGCAGGAATTTAAGAAGCTGACTTATTATTACTTTAACAAAAAATATGGAAAATACTGGAAATGTTGGCATTTTGTTTTGTAACTTTTGTACTCGTAACTCTGCACAAATATCATGTATTATATCTTATTAGATTATTGATCACTTTTTAGAAAAAGAACCTCATTTGCAGGATTTAAACACATTAATGTTGATTTATTCATAAAACTATTTAAAACTGATTATTTAAAAAACTCCTTTCCACACAAATTTGCATCAAATCATTTTATTGTGCGCATCACACAGTTAAAGAGGTAAATTCATTGTGGCTGGATTTCACAGTACAACTGGAACTACATGCAAACGTTGCACAAATCACAGTTTCAGGATAAGAACACGGCTGCTTCGTTTTGCCTCTCACTTTGACAACTTGTTAATAATAAAACAATGCATCTGCAAAACTTCTCAGCAAAATAAAAGTCGTTAGACGGTTTCTGTGATGCGTCTGATCGAGTTGAACTTCACGTCATTGCTGCTAATCTCTCTGAGGTTCCTGTACTTTCCTGGTCTCAAGTAAAACATCTTGCCCTCGTAGTTTGGCTGCTCAAAAACCAGCCAGTGGCCCTCCATCACGTTGCAGGACTGCATGTCAGACATGTGATACTGATCCTGGATGGAGTCGCAGTCTTCGGTCAGTTCGTGCATCTGCCCTTCAAAGTCGGCTCGCTCGTAGATCCTCATCTTAAAAGGTCCCTTGTGCTGTCAAAGTGCAAAACATCAGATAAAATTAAACAAATGCATGAGTCTAACAAGAGTCATGGTGCTTTTAAAGTCGGACCTGCTGCAGGAAGCAGCTGTAAGATGACTGTAATGAGGAAAATGCTTGTTGGCTGCGTCAAATGATGAGCTACTTACTCAGTTTAACATCTCAGAATTCATCCTGATTACAAATAAATCAATGAAAGTGCAGTTTTTGCTGAAGTTTTGATGAAACCTTCAGATGTATTGCTTGCTAGCTAACACTAAATCATACAAACAGGTTGCATTCTTGCAACAAGAGGAAAAATATCTGCAAAAATCCTACTGATTTCCTTTTTTTCAGAGCTTTCAACCACATCTCATTACTCGACAGTTTTCATGGAGACGTGGAAACTGTGAAATACAACTAAAAGCTCAGAAGAAAATCAGAATAAGGATCTTGAGTTAAGTTTTGTTGAACTTTGATGTGTTTTTTAAATTTTGGATGTTGCTTTTGCTGCTAAACTGACTGTTAAACTGTTTCTCCCTCCCGAACAGGCCGAGTGGATTTTCACTTTCACCTTTACATGCATAAAAGTGAAACTGATCCTGATATTCTCATCTGAACTCGGGTAAGATGGCAGCAAACACATTTCTCATCAAACTGTCTCTTTACATTAACGGCTCTCTTCATCTCTGCCTGGCCGCTGATGTTTGGCTCATATTTACCGCAGGGACGATGCGGCAGGACTGGATGCAGTCGTTGAAGCCGATGGTGTTCTGATACTCCGGGTACTCTCCCGTGGTCAGGAGGTACTGCTGGCCCGTGAAGTTGGGCTGATCGTAGACCATGAACGTCCCGCTCTCCACCCTGCAGGAGCTGCACCTGCTCAGGTGAGAGGCGATCTCAGAGCAGTCGCTGACGCACTCGTACGAGCGGCCCTGGAAGTTTTTCCCCTCGAAGAAGATGATCTGGAGAGAAAGACACAGGTTGCGTTTGGGTCCAACATTAGAAAACAACCACATTCAAATGTTTAAGTCAGTTCTGTGATTATATTTGATATCTCATCAATAAAAGTCACACATGCATTGCAGATGCTACAGATGTTTCTTAGATTTAACTACATTTACTGAGTTCTGTGATTATTATAAAAAATTGCACCTATACTGTGTTGCATGGCAGAATTTGCACTGTGATACATTTACAAAATAAAATACTGTGTAATGTGTAAGGCAGCATGTGCATCAGTTAGTTTTCTGTCTCTCCTGCAGCGGCTGCTGCCGCGAGCTGCACCCTTCATTACCTTTCCGCTCATGGTCACGCTATTTGATTTCTGTTGTTCTTCCCACTGGCGTGCTGCCTTTTATGCATCATGTGACATCAAAAGAATCTGGCCCTCAATTGTACAAAATGAGCGAGTCAGCTCATCAGTATAGCAGTCCCTGCTGTATTATACATCAAAGCTTTGAGCACCGCAATCACTTAGATTAAACAGTAGTGGTGCAAATTTCACATTGACAAAGCAAAGCCTGGTCATTGCATTACTTTTGTATTTTTGTGGCATCATTTTTCATTATAGGAAGTTTTAATGTTCACAGAACTTTGTGGATTGACATATAGAATGATGCAAGATCAAACTTAAGTGGCTTTATGTGAATTAAAATGTGCACAATTTGAAAAATATCTGTGAATGTTCTCATTCATCCAGGTCATGGTTATTCAGGGCAAATAAATCGAAGGCAACTGGACTTAGTA
>JAQMCX010000041.1:12077416-12122955 GCA_029814765.1 Acanthurus leucopareius | reverse complement strand
ACAACCCAAAGCTCAGACTGTGTTTCTAACAGCACTGAAGACAGGAAGCCATGAACAGTAAAAGCAGCAGCAGTGATTAATGTGACTGTCATGTTGTTCAGATTATTGAACTTTGCTAAATCACTTCTGTCCATCACTGCCTGACTTTCTGCCTTCGCTGTTCTAGCATGTGTTTGATACAGAGTCATCATCGACCTGGAACAAAGGCAAATCAAACGGCTCCAAGCCATTCTGCTGATATGTAAATCTGCCTCATTTGGGTATCAAAGACTTGCCTCGCTCTGCACATTTTGTTTATCAATAAATACTATGAAGGGCTGCAGCGAAGAATGAGGTTTACAGCGCATCCAAATGGGGAAGGTAAGACCGGACCTGATGGAGCCACCATCACTGTTAGAGATTTACTTCATTTTAAGACCCTCTGGCTCAGAATGAAACGCTCTCTCTCTTACCTTTGCCACAGATCACGTTTTATGAGGAGAAAAATTTCCAGGGCCGCTGCTACAACTGCAGCAGCGACTGTGCCGACCTGCACACATACTTCAGCCGCTGCAACTCCATCAGGGTGGAGAGCGGCGTGTGGGTGATCTATGAGAAACCCAACTACAAGGGCTTCCAGTACGTCCTCATCCCTGGGGAGTACACCGACAACCAGCAGTGGATGGCCTTCAGCGACAACGTCAAGTCCTGCCGCGCCATCAAGAACGTAAGAGTCCTCAGTGAAAATGTCCTCCATGTTTCTGATTTTTTTTTAAAAAAGTGGAAAGTTTTCAGGTTTGACCCACGACAACAACGTTGGTGGGTGGATGAAGATCAGCGTCTGAAACTGTGTTTGGGCAGCGAGCAGCCACGCAGGCCTGCAACAATGTGGAGGTCTCAGCTCTGTGCAAACTGTGCAAACTTGCAAGCAAACAGATTTACAAGCAGAGCACAGCCGGTGTGTTTGGCAGCAGCTCTCAGCTTCTGCTAACAAGTTCACAAAGAAAGATGTGAGCAAACTGAGAGGCACGGCTGCACTGATCAATACTGACCAACAGTTAAGTGATTAATGTCAAAGGTGTTACTTTTATTTACAATCCTGCAGAGGATTTTCTCCAAATGCTGCAGCGTTTTAGAGTCTCTCAGCTGATTGTTTTGAACTGACAGCACATCTTTAGTTTTTGATTTAAATACTCAAACTTCTAAAAGATGGACGGATGCAGCAAGTGTTTGCTCTTCAAGTCTGAAGAAGAAGAAAGCTAAAGGGCCAGATATTGTTTCAGGAGCTGCTGAAGAGGCCACAAAGCTAAAAGAAGAGTGAATATTGCACTTATTCACTAAAGTCACAGAAATATGACTCAGATTAATGTTTTCCACAGCTTGTCAGATTTGTGTGACTGTTTTCTTGCTGCAGCCTTATTTTAAGCCTTAATATGACTTTTTTTATTTGTTCGAAACTACAGACAACTTTCTTCAAATTTTAGGCCAAATTTAAATAATTAAGAAATAAGTGTGACCTTAAGCAATAAGCAGAAGTTAAAGATGCAGAAAAACTGCACTGACTCCACTTTGACTTAAGATTTAAAGGGAAAACCTGCAATTTTTATAGTTTATTTGATTTGATCTGCAAACGTCCTTCAAACTCAAGCACCAACAGGTCAGGTTCTGCTTTAAATCACATCAGAACCAACATGATCTTTGATAAAACAGCTCCAGCGTGTCCTTGTGGCTTCTCTCTTGGACTCTTGGTGTTTTCAGATTTATGGCAGCGCGTGGAAGCTGAGGCTGTACGAGAGGCCAGACTTTGGAGGTCAGATGGTCGAGTGCTCCGACGACTGTCCCTCAGTTTACGACACCTACAAGTTCCGCGAGGCGTACTCCTGCATGGTGACCGATGGCGCCTGGGTCTTCTACGACCTCGCCAACTACAGAGGGCACCAGTACCTCCTGGAGCGCGGCGAGTACCGGCAGCACAGCGACTGGGGGGCGCCCTCGCCCGGCATCGGCTCCTTCCGCAGGATCACAGAGTTTTAACCCTACCTCTGCTTCAGCCTCCACCACCAAGTGATGGACAACCTTTGCAAGTGCCTGCACTGCCTTAACTCCATGAATAAATGAAGAGCAAACTCTGACTGTTTCTGTGGATTTTCTGTTGATGTGTCTCATGCATGAAACTATGCAGCTCGGTGCATTTATGTGCACATTTATTCTTAAATGCCACATAATTAATCACATAGTTTAATTCTACTGATTTGAGACGATGCACTTTGCACGTCCTTGACAGAGACTCATCAAAGAGTTTTTTTAAAGAAGAAACTTCTTTAGTCGTCACATTCCCGACCTGGTAAACACCTTTATCTTTAAACCCCAAGTACCCAGTTTATAACACATGTCCCTGTTATAAGTTTTCATGTTTTAAACTCAACTTAAGTGGTGTCTTAAGTCCTTTTACCTCAGAGACTGACAAAGCTTCTCCAAAACTCCAAAAAACCTTTATAGAACAGCTGTTTTTACAGGTTGAACAGTTTCTTAACAGTAAATAGTGACCTTTTACATGTCTGTTTATCTCTAAAAAATGACATAAAAGAGGAGTTTAAGGTAATAAATGGCTAAAAATGAATGTAAAAACAATAATTTTGTTCTTTTATTTATGAAGATGATCTTAAACTTAGACTTGTAGCTTCAAGCTGTTCATGTGTTCCCGCATCTCTTATGCTCAAATGAAGGAGGCGGGTTAACAAACCAAATATTAAAGCTGTTGGCATCAATAAATCAATAAGTGGCTTTCAGGCCTTTAAAGGTCAGAAAAGTCACCTGAGCTGGTTGAGTTTTATTTCAGACAGAACACTTGTTTCATTAAACATGCAGAGTTTCATCATTAAGCTCTTAAAGTTCCTTTATTTCTTCATCTTTCTGTGGATTTGAATAAAAAACTGAATGTTCAGGACGTCACAGGTGACTCAGTGGGTTTAATCAGGTTTAATTGGATCAGTCAAAGCAGGTGTTACCTGCAGGTATGTGATAGGCCACGCCCACTTGCTCTAACCGATACATCACTCTGGATTTGGTTTACCCCTCCTCCGCAGTGTTCACACTGAAACTGGTGTCACTCTGTCCAATGCATGTTTTTGGTGCATGTGGCGCCCCCTATAGGTCAGACTCATATTGCTCCTGCAGGCCAAACACAACGAGAATATTGATCATTATAAAAATTATGCTAAGTCTTGCCCCTTGCAATTTTTTTGATTGATTGCAGCCATGTTAATGATCAGTATTTCTCATTTATCATTTTTTTAAAATAGAATTTGTGTTGACTTGTAATTTTGCAACACTATTTTCCCTTATTATTCAGTCAATTCTTAGATCTGTTTATGTTATAGTCTAAAAAAATAAAAAGCAAAATGATGGAAAATCTGTTACAGTGGATTTTTATGGCCTAAGAAGCTTTTTTGTGCAGCACATCGAGCTGAACTTTAGGTATGAAACTCTATGAGACAAACACGAGGCGACTGAAGAGCAAGATGAACAGCTTCTGCATCCGAGAGCATCGTTCTCGTTTCATTTGAGCAAATCTGAGCAGATTATTCCAAGAGAAAACAGTTGCATCATGGGAATGCAGCTGAAAGAATCAGTTTATATTCAATACTAGCAAGGTGTACCTAATAAAGTGGCCAATTATTGTGTATAAATTCACACATATACATACCTACCTACCCTATAGGCTACATATCTATGTCCACCATCTTTAATTAAAATTTTAAAAAAACTCAAAGTGCTGTTAGCAGACAAACGTGGCTGCAGCTGCTGTTAAATAAACCCAAACTCTGTTGAAATGAAGTTAATAACATCTTAAATTAGCAGCATGTTGGTGTTTTGCTTCATCCTGCAGCCTTTCTCTGCTAGATGCAAAGTGCAACCTGAGGGTGGCGTGTATCGAGGCTAAAGGTCATTAAATGTCCAAAATATTTTATTTTATTTCTTTTTTTTATGTCCTCTTAGGAGCATAAAAGTGCTTCTCAAACTTCAAACTTTTAACAAACTTCAAACTTTTATGATGACTGTTTCTTACAGAAGCGAACCGGAGCCTCACTGAGCTCTCAGATCAGAGAATCAGGACATTTATTTATGATTTTATTTTAAATCTGATGGAAAACGACGTCGTCCTGCTGATAGAAACACTAGATTAAACAGTGAAAAGTAAAACCTGAGTTGATGATTTTTAGTCCAACTGTGTCCAGGGTGGAGAATGCACCTTGTTTGACGGGAACTCCACTCTCTGGTGTAAAGTCTCTGGTGCCTTCCTGCTTCCTGCCGTGTCACTGACTCAGCTGGAAACGCTTCGTATCAGGCCAGATGTCCTGCAGTGGCCTTGTTTTTGTCAGCACGCTTTGCTGCATCCAGTAACTTTGGGATGCTTTGCACTTTGCATTTGCATTGTTTAGGGAAACAGGATTCACTGCTTTAGAACAATGTGATAAGCCTGGATCAATATTTGAAGCCCTGATTGAATAATCCGGTTGACAAAAAGCAAACCATGTGCTTGGGTTTATTGTTCTTGCTCTGTATAAAATTGGAAGTGGCTGCTTTAAAGTTTTTACAATGCTAAACCTATTAAATAACTATGGAGAAGGTACATTTTACACCGTTAAAACATAGAATTTGTGCCACAACTTTGCTGTAATGCAGATAAAGTATAAATAAAGATAAATGTGTTTTTGCATAAAGCCAGTCGATGGTAATATTTTCATACAGTTTGTTTTTAATTCCTTTCTAGATAATTTTCTACGAGGACAAAAACTTCCAGGGTCGATTCCACGAGTGCAACAATGACTCCAGCGATCTGCACCCGTACCTCGGCCGCTGCAACTCCATCAGAGTGGAAGGAGGATTCTGGGTAGTCTACGAGCGACCGAACTACATGGGTTACCAATACGTGCTGAGCCCGGGGGAATATCCAGAGTACCAACACTGGCAGGGCATCAACGACACCGTCAGGTCCTGCCGCAGCATCAGGAACGTGAGTCAAACAAAGTCACAGTCTCAGGTGTTTCTGCTCATTTTCCTGCTTCTTCCTGAGCTTTCAGCTGCATCTCCTGGTCTTTATCAGAGGAGGAAGTCTGCTAACTAATGCTACAGATCACAATGAGAGCAGACGGCTGTAAACATATATTCATTTTTCTAGTAAAAGCTGGTTTTATTTGTGGATCTTGAGTTAAATTATTGTTATGTCAGATGCAAACACAGCAGATGAAGCCTTCAGCAAATCTTCACCTGCAGAGTTTTGCAGTGGCACCGACATTCAGCCTTTTTTACAAGATTTCAGGCTCCCAGTTGCTCTTTTTACTTCTGCTTGTGTTTGTTTTGATGGTGATTTTGCAAATCACGTGTTTGCTTGTTTGTCTTCTAAACTCTCTCAGCTCCTCCCTCTGTTTTATTCAAACTAAAGCTAAACTCAGTGTCTTTTTCTTTTGGTTTCTTCCAGGTGGGAAACTCCTGGAGGCTGAAGGTTTGGGAGAGGCCGAACTTTGAGGGCCAGTCGATGGAGGTGGCCGACAACATGCCGGCTTTCCACGAGCGCTGGCACAGCCACGACGTCCACTCCTGCAAAGTGTTCGAGGGCGCCTGGGTTTTCTACGAGCACTCAAACTACAGGGGGCGCCAGTACCTGCTGGAGAGGGGGGTGTACAGACGGTACGCCGAGTGGGGGGGCATGCATCCCTCCGTGGGATCCATCCGCCGGGTTTCAGAGCACTAACCATGTAAAAAGGCTGAACACCTTTAAATAAAGTCATGATACAAATGATTCACAGTTTCTTCTTATTTATTTCCTTATTTCCCATATTTGAAGTCACATATTTAATGTTTCAACATTTTTTTTTGCTTATAATAGCTCAAAGTATGTTAAAAATAAGAGTATAAATCATTTAAGTTAATAAAGATTTCAAACTTAAAGGTCTACATGTAACTTTTTAGCAGCAGTTACATCACAAATCCTCAAACTCTCAGGACAAAAACTGCAGTAAAATCTGTTTGAAATCATTTGTTCTCTTACAGTTTTTACAGTTTTAGTTTTTGCACAGATACAAGTGAATTTATTCATCTTGTACATCGCAGAGTTGCTCAACTAAATTAAAGTTGGTTGTCCTTAATATAACACAATAGAAAATAAAATCAAAGAAATTTTAAAAAAAGTAAATAAAAATATTCAGTTGTTTGGTTCCTTTACATGCACACAAACACTTACACATCCTGCGAATAAATCTATGCAATTTTCTTTAATTTGGGTCTCAAATGATGAATAACTGTAACAGGATGTTTGACATTTTCAAAATAAAAGTGTGACATCTAGAAAACACTGTATGTTTTTGACTTTTCGAGCTCCACATATAACTGATGTAAAACACAGAGTCCCTCTCAGCTTTTCCTGCCACAGTCATGTGATCCGTCTGTTCGGCCAATCAGGTGCAGCAGCTTAACCTGTGACATCATGATGGAGACACATCGGATACAACAGCCTTCGATTTTCTCTGAGTCTTATCTGTTCACTTCATGTTCCTCAGTCATGGTTCTTACCCTCTGCTGGGGCAGTTTTGCTGGTCCATTATGGTCTGATTGTCAGGATTTCTGTCTCCCAGCTTTATGTCTTATTCATCACACTGTCACACACTCTCGTATTTCCAGGAGATCGACCCTTACACAGAACTATAGGAGCCAAAATGTGCCAAAATGTTACAGAAAACACCTTCATGAGAGAAGACGTCATCTTTAAGCAGGTTAATTGATGCAAATGTGTTTTTTTTTTAATGCTTGAAGATAATGACAATTTAAACAATGTAAACGAGTATTTCAAGAGATTATATGTTTATTAGATGTTGTGATTTTACATAAACAACAGAAATTAAATACAACTTAAAGAAAAACATTTCACTAATAACAATAAAAGGGGTTTGAGTTTGAATTATGGTTTTCTATTTACACCAATGAAGTGATTTTAAAAATGCACTTTAGAATCTCAGTTTGGGCATTTTGAAGCTTTTAAGAAAAAACTTCTGAATAAAGAAACAAAAGTTCATGAGTCAGTTTGGTTTGTGGTTTCAAAACATAATTTATTTAAATGAATTTCACCTTTTAAGGCAAAAATGGTCTTTACATCAGCAAGAATATGACAACAATAGCATAAGGAAAGCTAATAATAGCACTATAACATAAACTAATGCGTGTTTGCATTTTGACAAACTAGTACAAGTTGCAAAATGAAAAATATAAAAATTATCAGTCAGCCAGTTTTATGCTTTAAAAACTGTAGTGTGAGGGCACATTAACATCCTGTACCGAGTGCATAAATACCACAAGAACATTATTTAATCAACCAAGATTTTCTCTGCAGCTGAACAGGATCTGGTCAAAATCGCATCAACACAGGAGCAATCAAACGGTGCATTTAAAGGCCATGTACTTTAATGCAACTGCAGCATCAGCTAAAGTGCCAAAGGTAATGCAGAGCTCATTTGAATGACAATAATTCTACTGGCACTGCATTTCATCAGCCTTTATATGAACCTGGACCATCAGTAATGCAGAGTGAATGAACGGCTTTAATTTGATTGGGTCAGAGGGATCGTTAGGTAATTATGGAGCGAGCAGGAAAGGTGAGTGACTGTTTCTGTTCAGAATTAAACCAAATTATTTTCAAATGTGCCTAAAGCTTCGGTGCAAAGTCTTTGTTTTATTCTGATTCTCATTTCTGCCAAATGCATTTTTTATCTCAAGTGAAGTCAAGTGAACTTTGATGAAAACATTTTTGGCCACTTGGGGGCAGCATTACATGCTGAAAACAGGAGATCTGGCCTATTATCACCTTGTAGAGTTAGTTTGGCAAATGTGTTAGCAGTCATTTGCTGATTTATACATCCAGCAGACACAGAACAAAGAGAAAGACTCTTCCATTACTACTTTTAGAAGTTTTCATCTTCATTTCGAAAAGTTTACTTAATAGTTTCCTGTTCAAAAAGTTCACCTTTAGCTATTTTTAGGTAGTTATATAAAGTCCAGAAAGAGGAAGTTGGAGGATGGAGAAGATCTGGATGAACTTTTGGCTTCTTCATAACCCGTCTGACCGTCTGGCTGCTTGTGTTTCTCACTATCAGACTTTGTTGTGCTCTGTTACAAACTCCACAGATATCAATCTGTATTTTATCGATTACAGTGATATTATTTCTAAAAGTAATGACGATTATGGAATCAGTGTAAAAGCAGGAGTTATAAAAACGTCAGTGCTGGTGTTTGTGTCTTTTTTACTAGTATTTGTCTAGTTTTGATGGTTGTTGCTGCAGTAGCAGATCAGTAAAGTCTGGGTGAGAAAAAGGAACAGTGATGTTACCTGATAGATGTGATGATCTGAACCTGCTTGCAGATCTTCTTCTACGAGGAAAAGAACTTCCAGGGTCATTACTACGAATGTAGCGGTGACTGTCCCGAGCTCAGCTCCCACATCAGCCGCTGCAACTCCATCCGGGTGGAGTGCGGGGCCTGGGTCATCTATGAGAGACCCCAGTACATGGGCTACCAGTACGTCCTCATGAGGGGCGAGTACCCCAACTACCAGAACTGGAACGGCTTCAATGACACCATCCGCTCCTGCCGCCTCATCAGACAGGTGAGTTCTTCACGTCTGAGACAAGCTGGAAAACAAATTAGGACATTCAGCACGTTTATGTCTGTTTGTTGCAGTTTAAGTTTGTTAAGTTCCTTCTTGCTACATGCAGTGATGTCAGTGTGACTATGCATGATGCTCCTGCATGATTTTATGACATATTTCAGCCAAAAACTGTCACAAAACACCAGGTTTCAGTCTCTGCAACATGCTGAGCTGCTATTTTATAAATTAAGACAGAAAATTAAGATGCAAGTGATCAAACACCTGTTAAACTGTCATAACATCAGCAGAGATGATGTAGTTTGAACCTGAGTGTTACCTCTGCAGGTGAGACTCCTCCCTCTCATGCAATCTGAGACTTTACTGATGTTTCTGACTGACTGAGGTGTAAAATGTTGTTTCATGTAGTTCACTTTCATTTGCAGCAGCTGGCTTGTGTAACATTTCACAGCCAAACATGCTAAACTTCATGCTTTTCAAGAGCTGAAGTGGGATTTTAACTGCTTACATCACTGAAACTCAGAGGGATCTTCCAGAATTATACTCATTTTCAATCAGCAGCTTACAGATGAAGCAATGTAGTCTCTAAATATGTTGAGTATAAAAGTTAAAATCCTGCTTTTATCACCTTGAAAACTCTCTAATTACCAGTTTGCATCTGTTTTCATGCTCCAGCCCACCAACAGACACAGGATCCGCATCTACGAGCGGCCTGACTTCAGCGGCCAGATGATCGAGTTCAGCGAGGACCTGCCCAACCTCATGGACCGCTGGCGTTACCGTGACGTTCACTCCGCTCAGGTCCTGGAAGGAGTCTGGGTCTTCTACGAGCATCCCAACTACAGGGGGCGCCAGTACCTGCTGGAGAAGGGCGAGTACAGGCGGCACGCAGAGTGGGGGGCCCTTCATCCCTCTGTGGGATCCATCAGACGGGTTCTGGATTTGTAGGCTGCAGCTCAGATTGTTTCACTTCCTGTTTCTCACCTTCCTCCACTCTTCACCCTGAACTTTACTCAACTGCAAATAAAAGCAAACAAACTCCTGCAAACCGGAGTGATTCTGTCTCTTGTGATTACAATACATAAAACAAGATATAAGGAACAAATATGTGTAAAGACAAGATAGAAAAAACATGGATGTTGTAATGTAACATAAAGTTCATCTACTGGGAAGCAAAGTCATGACAATCTGTCTGTTAAATGTTGATATTTTCCTGTTTACATGTTGAAAACTGGCCTGCTGCTGAAAAGTCAGGGAGTCACCAGAAACATCATGATCCTGAGCCGTAAATGCTGCACATTTCATCAAAGTTAGTGATTTAAAAAAGGCTTTTTCTGCCTCAAACTGCAGGTTAAGAAGCATTTCTGGTCTTAATGTGTTGTAAGACAAAACAAGGTGAACATGAGAGTCCTCAGGTGTTAAGATCTCATGGCTGATGGGAACCCGTCTGAACCCGAGCAGCAGAGAGGCTGCGAAAGCCCGCTGATGATTCACGAGGATTCACCAACAAGGACCCATGGTATGCCAGCAGCCATTGTTCTGAGATGGCAGCCGGTGCCAGAGGCTGCAGTCCAACAAAATCCACTACTCAGCTGGTGCACAGACACAACAACAAAAGCAGAAAGCCGCAGCGTGTCGCACAGTTGTGTTGGTCTGCTGATATTTCCAGCTCACTTCGGACAGAATATTCCATTTAGTGAACCGCAGATATGATGGCGAACCGTCTTTTTATGACATGAGCCTCAGAAAACATCCGTCTGACCTGCTGAACCTTCGCTTAACAGACAGGAACTTCATCTTTACACACTTCCTAAACAGGCTCCTATGATTAAGAATTTACAAGTTGAACTTATCGGCTTTATTTATTAAAATATTTATAAGAAATAAGCCTTTGATGAGAACAACTTTGGGATGCAAAGTTGTAAGCAGCCCTTTACTGCTTTTATTCGACCTGTTTAACAAGAACTGATCAATATTCTGGTGTGAAGAGAAACATAATATATCTTATAATTTTTTGGGGGAAGTGAATGACGACTGGAGTGAATTAATGGTAAACACCAAATTTCTATTAATGATCTTACTGACCTGAATAATAAAGACTCATCATCCAGTAGGTTTTTCAGCCAAAACTTGTTTTGGTTAAAGACATCCAACCAATCTGTGCATCTATATTTATGCATAAAAGATATAAAAGTAGTAACATCCTTTTAAACACATGAACTGAACCAATAATCTCACTGACGGTCTGATATTTGTGTAATAAAGTCAGAAAGTATAGAAAAAAAACTATAAACAGGGAGGTTTTTGTGACAAAAAACATGTTTCCATGAAAACAGGAGGATACAAAGAACATGATGTAGCATAAGAGCCCTCTAGTGGTGGTGGACCTTCATTACACAGCAGCTCTTCCAGGCCCTAATGAGGAAACTTGACTCTGTAATGAAGCTCATTAAGGATTTACAGTAAGAGATAAAAAAGTTGGGGATTAAACAAGTTAACCACCAGTTATATTAAGATTAATCTAAATATGATTTAATATCAAACATCAATAATATAACTTTTGTCAAACTGTTGTCTTTGTTTCTGTTATATAACCTGTAACTTAAATAATAACTAATAATTATGAGTCAATGAGTTCAATTATGCAATTGGTTGGTTTGAACTTGTTAGCACCTGTAACTTTACTGTTACTGTGTAAATATCATAAACAAAAACCTGCAAACAAACTTGATAAGAAACTGTACGACTGCAGCGGCTCATTTCCTGACACAGGATGTTAGATCATATCAGTCTTCATTGATCTGCCAAAACGGAAGAATAAAAAAATCTTTAATCTGATATGAACACAGTGGTTGACACGTGACGGCCGTGCGAACGGGAGAGGTTGCAAATCAGTAACTGAGCTGCTGAGCTCAGCTGATGTTTGAACTGGAACTTTTATCGCAGGCAGATCTGTTCTGGCATCCCCCAACGCTGATCGAGCAGATTCAAAGTAGAGCACAAACAATCAGTGCAGCCTTCAAAAGAAAAGAAAAAGCCCACCTGAACACATCATTCAGTCTGAAGTCACAAGGCAGGACTTTTATTCTGAAAGGCAAGAACTGAGAAAGACTTTCTCAGTGTTCATTAAATAACATCTGCAACCATGTTGATCGATTATTCTCCACAGAATTAATAAGTAATTTACCTGTCAGCTGTTTTATAATTAACTTAATCCAAAGTGCTCCTTTGTATCTTTAAATTTGTTTGTTTGTTTGTTTGTTTGTTTGTTTGTTTGTTTGTGGACTCAAAGTGACCGAGCTTCAGTCAGACGTCGAGTCGGCTGTAGATGAATGACGATTCTGTCAGTCAGTCAAATATCAGCAGTAACTTTCATGCACCGTATTAGAGCGATGCACCTTATCAGCACGTTGCTTTTATTCTTGAAACATAATTGATTTTATAATAGTTATTGATTACTTATTAACTCTCATACCTGCAAACTTGATGACATATAAGAAAGTGACAGTGGTGGCTGAGCAACTGCACAGGAAGTCCTGCATTGGTCTTAAAACAACAAAAACAAAAGAAGATATAATTTTTTTGTATTGGTGTTTCATTTTTAAGTAATCAAATATATTCTGATTTAAAAGATCATGCTGCTTTTTCTGCTTCATTCTGTGATTCTTTAACTTGCGTCAAATGGGCAAATTTCTTTGAAAAGGCCAGAAATTATTAAAAGTTTACATATTTTAGTGTTGATTGACTCTCTGTTGAGTTTTGTTGCAGTCAGCAGATCTCAAGTTCAAGACAGTAAAATAAAACAACAAAACTGAAGAAAGTCACAAAGTTTTGCATCACAAAAACATTCACTTGCTCCTTTGTTTCTTTGATTATTTATAAGCAGGTTGGTGCATGAAAATTATAACATTCTTTGCTTTTTCTTACCTTCAAACTTCTTTTTTCCAGCTGTGGAGCACAGAGTCGTTACTGCAGTGATGGTATGTTGCAGATTTCATTATCAAGAGCTTCAGTTATTCTGTATGAAAAGCTTAGTGTTGGTCCATGAAGCAGTAAATGCCACATTTAGCACATGATCAGGTGACACGCAGTGATCTCACTGGTGATGAAGTGGAAAGAGTTCAAAGTGGAATTAAAAGTGGAAGAAACTGCTCTGCCACCAGCTGAGATCAATGGACTCTGAAGCAGTCACGCATAATCCCAGATTATATCTTTCAAACTGTGTGTTTCAGAAGACGAAGTACAATGAGCAGATGGTAAAAATTTCTCTCCTTTGCATGTAACCTGACCTGAGTTATGATGTTTATTATTATGACTGATAAACTGTAACCTATCAGTGATGATGTAAGAGCAAAAAAAGAATGTTTTTCTTTAAAAAAATAGATTAATTAATCAATATTTCAACTCCATTACTGGGTATGATTTAATTTTTTTATGGTATATTCTCAAAAAATAATGTAAATCGACAGGTTTCAGCAAGTTAACTTCAGTAAATATCATTGTAACATATTACTTAGACGGAATAACTATTATTTTATTATTTTATTACACTCTTTTGATAATATTTGTTCATTTTTTAGGGAATTTTTTACATTAAATTCTGTCAAAATGCTGCATATTACTCCTCTCTGGGAGATGCGGCTCTGGCCCTTTAAGAGAGCTGTGGCTCCATGAATGAAACGCAACCATTCATAAAAAATCACAAGGGACGGACGTCAGAGCAATGTCGAACATGATTGGCCCGCCCTTTGACTGGCTCTGCGTTCTGGCCAATGGGAGGGCTGCAAAGGGCTCGGTTAAGATCCAGCGATCGGATCTCTTCATTGAGAAAAATCCACGGCTGAGTTTTTATTCGAGGAGCTGCAGGGGATGTAGGGGAGGAAGCCAGCGTCGAGTTCAATCTTCACACTGCCAACAAACTTCACCGGACAGGTGAGTCCTCGTTTATTATTCTGATGCGTTAAAACGGACCGGCGGTCGCGCGTGGGCTTGTTTTGCTTTGTTTTGCGTTACATAAACGTCAACCGCATCGCCGAGGATAGTTGCTGGCAGTGCGGGGAGCAGACACGGGTTACAGAAGCGAACGCCATTTTCTGAAATTCAAAGGGGAGCGTTGCGTCCATTTCCCCCGCATCTGTGCGCCCCGCGCTGCGGTGTTTCCGTCTGCAGCGGCGGGTTTTCACGGCTCCGCCGCACCGTGAAGCTTTTTCTCCGAGCTCCGTGTAAATCTCTTCAATGGTGGACTGCTGAACACCCCATCACCACCCCCTCCTCCTCCTCCTCCTCCTCCGCCCCCCTCTCCTGCGAGGATCAAGTTTCAACTTCATTGAGAAAAACAAGGAGGTCCCACGGCACGCGCTGCTCCCTCATGTGCGTCACGCCGAACTCCATTCACAAATCTCTCAGTTTTAATGATGCGTCCTGTTTAACGTCAAAATAACGAGCTGAAAACACCAAGAAAGAAAGTCATGTGACCAACCACAGGTGAAGGAGAAAACGGAAACATCTGAGAACTAATTAAAGCTTTAATTTAAAGTTTAAAGTAAATCTAAGAGTGCGTGAGTCATGATTAAAGGGGTTAAATGATATTATAACAACATAACCAGGCTCCTTTAATAGAAATGTATTTATTTTTGAATAATTACTTTATTTACCCCTTTATATTGTTAACTTTTACATCCACCTGTTTGTCAGCAGTGCGAGTGTTTGTGACAATAAACCCAAAACTTCCTCAGAAGATATTAATTATAATTATTTCCTACTTATTTCATACAGCCAGAGCTCCACAATGCAGCCAAGCTGATTAAAAAAGTCATATTTATTTAGATGTTTCAGCTTTTTTCTGTTTAACTCCTCAAAAGTAGCTTCCAAAACATAAAACTGCATTTCTCCTGCAGCTCATATTCATGTCAGATTTATGATTCAGGAGGAGGAGACTCTCATTCACAACAAGGCTTTTGTGGCCTCTGTAAACACTGCTGCAGAGTTTCAAAGCACAAACACACTAAAATGCATTGATGTGAGCGTTTTATGGGTCAAGTAGTTGTATTATTGAATTTTCCAGCTTATGTAGGCCAACACACTGGGAATTTACATTTTCCTGACTGACGGTTCCACTAATCTGCCTCCATCTCATCTTTATTCCAGGGTGAACACTCCTGCAACATGGACGGCTTTTATGATCAGCAGGTCCCTTTTGTCGCCTCTGAGAGGGTAAGTTTGACACATTAAACTCATTTTCATACATTTAGCATCTTTCAAAGGAAACCAACCATGGTTTGTTTACATTTAGCTGAAATATTTCATATTAAAGTCGACTTTCTCATCATTGTTGATCCAATATTCTGCTAATATGCAGCTAAAGGAAGCTGGTTTATGGTCCATTTGTGTGTTTTAATATGAAGCTTTCTTAAAATATCTGCTCACTAATCAGCGTTATTGTTTGACTTGTAGAAATGTCACGCAGAGGAAGCAGGGCGATGTCTCAGCGAGCGGAAGAGGAAGTTCATGGACACGGAGCTGGCACAAGACACAGAGGGTGAGTTCGCCTGCTTTCAAATGTGATCAGAGATGATCAGCTGTAAAAAAGCATATAAATACACCAACAGGTTCTTTTTTCTGTGGAACAGAAGATTCACACAAACAGAATCTCATTTGTGAAACATTAATCACATGCTTGATGAAATTATTGATATTTTGATTTCCAAAAACCTGCTTATTTATTCAATTGATCATTCAATCAAAGGATTGTCCTTTAAGTTTGACTTGTAGGAGTCGTTTGATGATTAAAGGCTCCTTGTGACTGTGTGCTGCTGCAGACGAACAGACATCTGCAGCAGTGAATCAGCAGTGTTAATGTGCATCTTGAAGCACTTTGGTCGGTTGTTTTTCACCAGTCGAAGTTGTCGTGAGCCGCTTGAAGGCTGTGCAGTTTGAGGCTGTTGCAACAGACGTGTGGCAACAGCAGGAGGTCCGTTCAAAGTGACTGTCTGTCTGGCCTCACTTCTGCTATTACAAACACTCACAGGACCAACGTTTGTGCAAGTTACTCTGCTGTTTTCAACCCTTTTCTATGTTTTTTTTCTTAAAATGTCAGTATTAAGTGGTTATCTAAAGGAGTAAAATGCTGCTTAATTAAGTGAAATAATCAGTTTGGTAGAAAGTTATAAAATAATCCATAATATTGTGGATTAAGAAAAAAGCTTTTTTCAGAACTTTTAACTACATCTTATAGGATGGAGAGAGCTCAGGTCTTAATGTGGGAATTTCCTTTTTTCCCTCCTGAGTGTTCTTACACCCACGATGCTGTTCAGAGGCTCTGATCACATTCATGCCCATGTTTTTCTGTATTTCAGGGGTCACAGACTGAACAAATGACATAATCTGTCTGTCTTTTTTCTGTCTTTTACAAACAAACAAAGTCGTGTTTCGATCGATCGATCGAGAGAGAGAGAAATCTCCAAAACGTGCAGCTCAAACAGCTGTAAATCAATAATTAGCAGGTTATATTTGGGCTGCGACGAAAACATGAATGTCACTCAGTAAACAAAGGTCACATCATAACCAACATGCACACCTGCAAACCTCAACGTGCGTCACGTGACTCTGTGCATCAAACAGCCTCATTGGCTCATCTGATCTGGAGGCGAATTTGAAACAGAAAAGAGAAAATTATGTCTCATTTTTTACAAACGTTAACAGGAAACATCCAGAAAAAAGTCATGTGTATAAAAATGTGCATATTTTTTGTGAATTTTTCCTTTTAAATCTGCCAAGTGTTGGATATTTAGTAATGATATTTAGAAACTGTTGTCTGGATGTGCAGATTATCATGATGTGATCGGTGAGTGCAGCTCTGCTTTGTGCACATCGTTCCATTAACATGCAGAAAGTGTTGCATTGAAACGACAAGTATCAGACAGGAATGATTGACTTTTTTAATATTCTTTCAATAATTAACATCCAGATGAAGTGCAACGATCTGCAATCTGTCAAAAGTCAGCAGGACTCTGCTGGTCTGGAGAAAACAAGACTTGATTAAAACATGAATCAGAGTTTTAAAAACTAAAAAAGGTCATTTTTGAATTATTACATTATTTTAATGAGGAAGGTGAATTAATATTTCACATGTTAAATATTGTAATTTCATGACTGTGTTTCAGAACTGTTTCAAGATCTGATCCAGCTGCAGGAAATCTGGATCGCAGAAGGTGAGACGTCATGTTCAAAGACCAGAGAACAAATCAGAATAAAACTCTGAATCAGCTTCTCTGCTTTAAGTCAGAGCGGTTTTGGCTCTTTGCTCTGGGAATTATAAAAGGAATTAGTCAAAAATTGGAGAAACTAACTGCCTAAAAAAGATAAAAACAGAGCTCTTAATCCTAATAAGTTGTGTCAATAAATTTTATTGTAAAATGACTCTCAAGAATACACCAATATGAGTCCTTGAACGTCTCGTATTTCTCCCCAACAGCTCAGGTTCCTGATGACGAGCAGTTTGTTCCAGATTTCCAGTCCAACAACTGTGAGTATCTGCTTCTCCTCTAATATTTATGCTCAGATCTGAACAACACGTAGCAAAATAACACACATTCTTTATTTATGAATCAGTTTCCTGATGAATAATTCCACAAAAAGGCAACAAAAAAGTGTATTGTTGTGTGTCAAGCTGCCCTTTTTTGACAAGAAACTAAACTCATGTTCTCAAAAAAGCTGTAATTTCACCTCCCAGTTTGTTTTATCGCGTTCTGATTCACTAAAGTCATAAAATATTTTAAAAAATATGTTTAGTTTGGTTTATTTTCAGCTGCTGTGTCCATCCATCACAATGCTTCTTATTATAATTCATCGCTCAGCTTCCTTTATTTGTACATAATACATCATTTTCTGCAGCTGTGGCATCAAATCTCCCAGCAGCAAAGTGTGAATGAGTGTTAACACACACACACACACACACACACACACACACTATCAGGTTCAACGGTGTCACACACTGTGTTTACAGTGTCAGAGTATATGACGGTGACACATGCGGCCTGTGGAGTCCTGCCAGTTAACTGATAGCAGTCATGGGAAATGAGGGGAGGACCATAAACGAACTCCCAGCGACTCCTCGTGTGCTTTATTAGAAAAGATGTTGGTTCAGATAAGAGCTGAGCTGCAGACACTTTTTGGCACATTTGATGCCGCTGCCAAACACATGCGGCACGTAGTCACCGCGGCTTAACGGCTGCGTCGACACGGCGACTCCCAGCCGGGACAATAAACAGAGTAAATAAACTGCTCAGAGTGGATGGAGACAGTAGCTGCAGGTGAAGGGTATTATCAATAATCCTCTTAACAATTTTCTTTCACCTCAGTTAGAAATTTGCTGATGATTAAAAAAAGTCTGTCAGTCATTTTAATTGATTAACGAGGATGATTTGTCTCATACTTCAGGGAGGTTTTTGCATGATAATTGATTTTTATTGAGAGGTTTTGAATGATTTAATTTTGATATTTAGTCATATTTTCCTGCTTTCTTATATTTTATTTTCAATCTGGCTGAACTCTGAATGATTAGAGTTTTATTTTATTGTTTTTATTACATTTGAATGCAAATTTTTTTTAAAAGAAACACCATGAGCTTTTAGGCCTGACTTCCATCTAATGAGGCTTGTTTGTGAGGGAATCTTGTGCTTCATCGCAGTTTGTTTTTACCCAGATTAGAGCTCAGTGTGATCAGATCGATCAGCTGATCAATCGTGTGATATTTTACATATTTATTTACAAAAAATGTGCTGTTAATTATTCATTGATTATTTGTCTGAAAAAATGTTGGTGGAAAAAATAAAAACCACCGACTCCAGGAAATGAATGAAAGTCTGTAAAATCCTCACAATTGATGGAAACAAAACTCTGTGTTTGTGTGTGTGTGTGTGTGTGCACGTGTGTGTGTTTGTGTGTGTGCATGTGCATGTGTGTGTGTGTGTGTTTGCAGTGATGCCTCATGGACTTCCTGTCAGCAAAGTGAAGCGAGAGCACAGTCCGTCTGCAGACTTGTCTCCGTGCAGAACGCCTCACGTCGACACGTGCCTTTATCGATTCAGGTACCAGTTAGTGCTTCAGGAAATGATCTTATTGATCGTATCAGCAAACAATAAACACTTAATGGTCGCTGACGGCTCCTTCCTGTTTTCCATCATCTCCTCAGTGCCTGTGACAACAAGCCAGCCGGGCTCAAAGGTCTGACACCGGTTCACTGCGGCTCCGCCCACCCCGCCCATCCCGCCCGACCTCCACCCCTTCAGAGGCAGCTACAACCTCCTGCCCCTCAGCTGACAGCCAACTGCCCTCCGAGCCACATTCCTGCCCTGAGCCCCTCCCACCACCACCACCACCACCACCACCACCGCCACCACCACAACCTCCAACAAGCAAACCAAAGCCAGCAGTTTGCCTTGCCCCGCCCCCCCGTCGGCTGCCCGAACGCGTCTCTGAGCCCAGAACAAAGGTGCGTTCTGATCAGAACTTTAACGACACAAACTGAGAGAAAAGATTCATTTCAAACCCTCAGAACTTCCTGTTTCCTGTTTCTGTCCGTCTGCAGGTTCCAGAGGCAGCTGTCCGAGCCCTGCCTGTCCTTCCTCCCGCCGCACAAAACCGTCAACACGCCGTATCAGCCGGCGAGCCCTGACGTGCGGCCGCTGTACCAACGCCACCTGTCGGAGCCTCTGGTCCCACACGGGCCCCCCCGAGGCTTCAAACAGGAGCTGGTGGACCCTCAGTACCCGGACCCGGCACCGTCGGGTCCATGTGTGGCCAGAACCCAGAACACGTTCAACCACGTCACCGTCAAACAAGAGCCTCGGGACTACGGCTATGACTCTGGTGTGTGTTCGTGCGGTGTGTGTGTGTGTGTGTGTGTGTGTGTGTGTGTGTGTGTGTGTGTGTGTTTTATATGTTTCATTATTACGACTTCAGTCAGGTTAATGATGACCTGCCGTGTGTTTTCCAGAGTTTCACACCTGCCAGTCGTCATCCTTCGGGAAACCTCCGGTCTTGTATCAGAACAACAGCGTTGGTGAGTTTGTTTGTTTGAATTTGCACTTTTTCTTAATGAAACTTGTCTTCAATTTTCCTAATTCCACCTCTTTTCTTGGTGTTTTTCTTCTTCGCAGGTTTCGGCCCCGACAGAGAGCCTCATTTGTTCTACGATGACACCTGCGTTGTGCCAGAAAGACTCGAATGTAAGACTTTAACACTTGTGTTCAGACTCACTGTGGTCGATAATCTATCAGAACTGGACGTATTGATGACTGATTTCATGTCCGTACACTGAGTGATGGAGACATGGTGTCCTGCATGTGTGTGTTTCCAGGTAAAGTCAGACAGGACGGGTTGCCTTACCAGCGTCGCGGCTCGCTGCAGCTCTGGCAGTTCCTGCTCACGCTGCTGGACAACCCGGCCAACATTCACCTGATCGTCTGGACGGGACGAAACATGGAGTTCAAACTGATCGATCCTGAGGAGGTCGGTCACCAGCGAAGCCCACACGGCTCCATTTCAGTATTTCTTCTGATGAAGCTCATCTGGCTGATAAAAAAGAGAAAAACCTTCATGTTAAATCTGTTTTGTCTCCTGTGTTGTGTTCAGGTGGCTCGGCTCTGGGGGATCCAAAAGAACCGACCGGCCATGAACTACGACAAACTCAGCCGCTCGCTGAGGTATTACTACGAGAAGGGCATCATGCAGAAGGTAAGGAGGCATTTAATTGAAGTGTTAGTTGGACTTTAAAGTTCCTTTTCAAGAGCTTCTCCTTTTTATTTTTGGAGCTCAAGCTCTTATTACAACACAGGCTTCACATTTCACTTTCACGGACTCAGTAGTTTTATGAAATTTGTGACCAGATGGGGGAGCTAAAGCCCGTCAGACCCTGTGGTTGATTATATTTTGAATAAAGAATAAGAGTGCAGAGTTCATGACAGTCGTGAACTTCAGTCAGAAGTGGTGAGGGAATTTAAATCAGCTGGTTTTGTGAACTTCCTGCTTTAAACAAACAAAAAAAACAGAAGCAAAGCTGATTTAAAGTCATGTCTCTTCTTTATTAAACATTTTAAACTTCTGCTAATGAACTTCCTCTGCAGTGTTTCATCTGCAAACATCTGGATGTTTTGCAAATTGCAGCAAAACTAATTAATATCAGTTGAATTAAAGTAAATTGTGTATAAAAGCCTTTGGAGTTTCTGCAGTTTATTGAAATTTATTTAAAAATGGTCAAATTCAGACTTTAGTTTCCTGTAAACATCACTCACCTCCGTCTCCTCTGATTGGCTGCTCCTGCAGGTGGCCGGGGAAAGGTACGTCTACAAGTTCGTATGCAACCCCGAGGCCCTTTTCTCCATGGCCTTCCCGGACAACCAGAGGCCGAGCCTGAAGGCCGACCCCGACGCCGTCCTGCCCCCCAGCGAGGAGGAGGGCCCCCCCCTGCCCAGCTACGAGGAGGAGGGGCCGTACCTGCCTGACGGGGGCGAGCAGTGCGTCCAGGGGCTGACCTTCCCCGACGGCTTCCCGTACTAGACTCCACAGCCCGGCAGACGGAGAGAACAGCAGGAAACTGAATTACTGAGCAGTGTTTGAGATCCACGAGACGAAAACCCACGACTTCAGAGAGTTTTTCTCTTAAAAAAACAAGGAAATGTTGACTTTTGCAAGAAATTTTGCCTGAAAAGTTTTAAATCTTTGAGACTGTTAGAACGAATCCCTCAGGAAAAAAAAGGCAGTTCTTTATCCAAAGCTTTTGTCATTGTGATTTGGTTTCGTTACAGTGGATTTTAGACCCGAGTTCACAAAGAGCGAAAGGATAAACTAAAAATATGAAGTTGTAATTATTGGAGAAAAGAGAGTTTATTTTTAAAACAAAACCAACAAAATGGTCGTAAGTTATGAAGAAAAAAAACTCAGTATTTTATTAAAAAGTTGTAATTCTATGAGAGAAAAATCACTTGAAAAATATGAAAATTACATCAATATTTGAGGGAAAAAGGTCAAAATTCCACATGAAAATATGACGAGTGAAGGTCATAACATCTTTAATATAAATCACACTTATATGACGACACAAGTCATTAAAAAACTAATTGTAATCGTACAATTAATTTGTGATTTGACACACAAGCTAACAAACTGCCGTTATGTATTTTTGTAAAGTAACTATTTTTGTCTTTATCACTAAAAAAACGCTCATAACTTTACCACTTTGTTCATGTCTGGATGTAATTGTGGAAGCTGCAGATGTTTGGCTGCTGTGGGCTCGGATGTGACTCGTTAGCATGGCCGCCGCCGCCGCTGTCACTGTCGTCGTCGTGAACTCTGGGATCCGTGTTTCAACCAAAAAGTATCTCGAAGCCATGGCACTCCTTTACAATCTACACAAAAACTTATCCTGCTTGTAAGGGAAACGCTTGTATATTCCAAATGTTATGATCCTCCTATTAACATGTATATTGAAATATCTTTTGTGTCCTTTTTGTTGTTTTCAAAGCTAATATTTTTGGCATTATATGGACTTTGTAAGACTGTATGTTTTTCCTAAACTGTTCCATGACAAAGGTACTACTGCTTTTATCGACTCTGTGACGCGGCCGCGTGATGCTCGTCACAGGCATGGACTGTCTGTCTGTCTGTCTGATGGCTGCAGAGACCCTCTTGATTTTGTAAAGTTAATTTGCTTCAATGTGTAGAAAAAAAAGTGTATAATTATATATGAATATATTTTTTCAAATGGCTGCGTTTGCTTCGTGTCGTTCCTCGAGCTGCAGAGTTCAGTTCTGCTAATCTGTCGCATTAAAGGTGGAATGACTTGTACCCGTTGAGTCCTGCAGATAGAAATTGGATTTAATGGTATATATATATATATTTTTTGGTATATTTTGCTATATGATTATATGGTGATATGACTTAAGGAGACGGTTTGTGATGGAGGCTGGAGAAAGACGCTGACACTGGTGTGTGTCCACCCTCAGATACTGTTTGTGTGCCTTCTGTCCATCTTTACTGATACAATAAACTATTTTACTCATTTATTTTGCCTCATTGTGGGTCATTTTGTACATTTTTTAATCTATATTTTATTACAGATTATAACTTTTACTCCAATTTTATAAAAATCATCTTGTTTTTTGAAATATATTCAATTCAAACTACTTTTTTTGTCATATTCTCTTAATGTAAACATGATTTTTCACCTGGTAAGTGTTGAAGTGGACGTTTGGCGCCCCCTAAAGGCATGTAGTGTTACTGCACTTTGTAAATGTGCTCTGCTCTGTTTATATTTTCATATATAAACATGTTAAAAATGCATCATACTGAATGAAATACGGCAGACAGCTTTAGAACGACTGTTTTATTTTGAAAAAGAAATGTTTTAAGTCACTTGTAGCTTTTCCTTAAACACAATCACCTCCAATTTCATGTATTTTTCTTTAATTCCTTTTTTATAAATTAGAATGGTATATTATGCATGCAATACCGCATTAACCGCTTAGGTTTTCATCTTCCACAGAGAGAGAGAGAGAGAGAAAATAAAAGGTAAACACAAAAATCCCTTGAAAGTCCGGATGAAGCTGCTTGGAGAGGATGGTTGGAGAAGCCACAGCATGAAGCGATGTACACAGTTTGCGGTTGCATAGTACAGTACATGAAGTTCCTCATTTTTAAAACAGCATGCCGTTTTTGTATTGCACATTACTGAAACTTTGTATACTGGACCTTGCTGTTGTTCGTGTCCCACATCTTATTTCAGCACATGTATACAGCAAATAGCATCTCTCAAAGACATTATGTACATTTATTTGTTATAAAAATAATCGCCAGCAAATATTCATCTATTACTTTTTCTAACTGGAATAAATATTTGTTTCTTTTTTTAAAATTTTTTTCCTCTTTTGTTTTACATTTTACCAAAGAAAGTCCTCCGATAGGTTCTGAATTTTGTGGTCACCTTGAGATTCGATGCAATGGAAAGTAAATTAGCGGTGAGTTTGATTTTGAGACAAAAGTTTGGCCACGAGAGGAGGTCAAACGGAGGTCAAGGGCAGCCATGATGGACGGTTTTTAGAGGTGTGTAAGTGAGCATGGTGTCGGGTTTTGTTCTCATCTAATTCCACGGCTCAGAAGGGTTAAACCCCTCTCACCGTTTCGGGGGCGTTTCACAAAGAGAGCGATGGCGGGACGCTGGTCTAGAAATCCCTTCTGATTGTCTCAAGCAGCCCGGCTCGTCATTGGTTGGTTTGTTTTGAATGGAAAATGGCTCCCTGTTTAATCAGCCAATGGGATTCATGCTATGGGGCAGAATGAGACCTGTAAACAGTACCTTTACACAGCTTTTAAACTCGTTTCTCTTGCAGTCAGTGTGTCTCAGTGCTTTAACAAACAGAGTTTCAGAGGGAAGATTCACATTGCAGGACATTTGCTCAAAAACCACCTCAGTTTTTTTTTTGCTTTATTCTTTTTGTGCTATACAAGTTTTTCAAAATTATTTTCCCCCTGTTTTTTTTTTTAAATCCAGATCTATACAAAGTGATGCGTTAAGAAACTTAATTTGTCTTTAAATCAATAAATTAAGAGCTGCTTTGCATCAAAGGAAACATGTGCAGGCGTCAGGTTGTTTAAAAGGAGGATTGTGTTTAAATGTTGCTTTATTCAAGATATTTTTAAGTTTTTTTACAGATCAATATATCATTTCTACCCTAGATTACAACTGTTTTCTATTCTTTGTAAAAACTGTAACTACAATCTTTGTCTAATCTTTATGAAGTCTTGTTTGACTTCCTCGAGTCTCTGCTGCAAAACTTCAGGAAGTTATCGAGTTCAAATTTCTGATCAAACAAGAAATAAATCGTTTTTAAAATTAAATGATGTTAATTTTCATAATCCAGGACTTTTCTGACTCATCCAGCTGTGATGTTCTTGAGCAGTAACAAGTCAGATTTGATTAACCTGTTTAATCGTCCCACCTGTGCTGCCATCTACTGGCTGCTGCATGCAATGACCACAACCTGCGAGCTGCAGCTGTTTTTAATGCAACACTAATTAACACCAGACCGCAGCTGCTGTTTTTTTAGTGAACCACAAACCGAACCAGCGTCTTAAACAAACTGTCAGCAAGTTTTAGATGTTTGAACCGAAAAAATGGAAATAATCCTAAAAACAGCAGCTCCCAACTTATCTTTTGCTCTTTTTAAAGCATTTCAGATCATTACTTTGTTATTTTAAACTGGATTTTTCAAACAGCACTCTGTATAGATCTAAAAACAAACCAAAAAGTACATTTATAACACATTATATTCCAGGAAATGGATCCTCTAATGAGCCGTATTTTATTTTCGGAGCATTTTGTTGGAGATTCATTCACTGTTTGTGCAGCACCGTGCTAACCGGCGCTGCAGAGGTCACTACAGTACATACATGTTCTTTTAAAAAGGGAAAGGGTCTAAAAGTAGCTCTAACATTTGTAAAAACATGCCAAAGAAAACTCTTCTGATGCTGTACATGTCTGATCTAAGAAAGCATATCAGGAAGACGACAACTGGATTCAACGAGATCACTTTTCCCTAAAAAATCTGTTTCCCTGGCAGTGTGTGTTTGGTGTGTTAGTCTTGTTTGAGGGCAGAATATGAAAGAATTACACAATATCTAAGTGAATTTCAAGAAAATGAACTGATCAATTAAAAAGAATCAATGAATTAACCCAAAAACCGAAAAATGTAGCTAATAGAGACTTTTTAATTCATTTTGTGGCTTCAGAAAGAATCATTTCTCTCTAATAAAAGCAAACTAACAGGTTTCTGAGCTGAGAAAAAGCTTGTTTCTAATGTAAAAACAGTATTTTTTCCTTCTTCTAGTTTTTTAAAGATAAAACAAAGACACACTGCCAGTTAACACGAGAATCAAACAACATCTTTTACTTCTTTTTGTCATTCCAGAAAGATTTCTCAGTCAAAATCTATGAAGCTACAAGCAGCCAAAATAATCCCATTTGTGTTTTATCACCAAATTTTCAACCAGCTCACTTAAAAACATTTATACTTTCGGTTTTTGAAATTAATCTTTTTTTAAATTTAATGTTCTACTTCACCTATTTACCTAAAAAAAACAAAATAAACACAAACTAAAGCCTGTTTTAAGGTCTTCTACAGCTGTTAATGTGGAGCTGAGACGATGAAATCATAATAATTTAATATCTTAAAAATAAGATATGTACACTATATTATGACGACGACAACGAGCCTGAAAAACAACCTCAGCAGCTGTTCTGTCCGAAGCACCACGTGTTTTCTCATCTGAACTGTTGTTTGTGAGGGTTTCACTGTTTGACAGCTCAACTTTTCTTTTCTAACAGATAATTCAGATTTAATAGAAGCTGTTTTCTTTAAAGTGGCTCCACTTTGACTCATGCAATCTGCTGAAACTCCGAAAAATCCCAAACTCTGCACAAACCAGCAGTTTTCTGTCCCGTTTCAGTGTGTTTGAGCGTCAAAGCTCAGGGATCCACAGGGATCACTCATCTGTAATCGGGCCGTCTTTTTCTTTTTTTTTTGTTCTTTTTTTTTGGAGAAAAGGTGCCCTAAACTTCTACAAACATCAACTTGATAACAGTAGGGATCTATTTTACGTTTAGAGGGAGCATGCTCTGCAGTCAGGACAACATGCCAGCTACACAGAGAATGAAACATGATGCAACCGATTCTGCACATTTTTAATGCTTTAATCCCCCAAAAACCACAGGAAGAAAAACCTTTAATGGCCGTGAACCAGCTGCAAGACTCGACCGACCGACGCTGTACAACTTCACCTCCAAAGCAGACGCTCATAATCTTCTAAGACAGGACGTCCAAAGCTGCTCAAAGCTTCTCAGGTTATTGGTTTTTCTGCTGGTTCACATCTCAACAACATCAAACTGCACCTCAAGAAGTATTTTGCTAATATATTTCATCACACTGTCTTACAGACGATCACAGATATTGCCTCCTCTGACTTCTCTAAGTGCTCGCTGTGAAGAACAGCAGCAGTATTGCCTTTCTCCTGCAGAGTAACTGAGATCTGATCCCAAACCATCACAATCTGCTCGGCTGATGACGGCGAGGGTCTTCACCCAAATGAAAATCCTAAAGCTATGCTACAGAAAAGCTGGCCTTGCTCAAAGTGACTCTCAAATAGCAAAATATTTTGGGGAATGTGAAGCACCAGTTTTTTGTTTTGTTTTTTTTTTAAATTAGCAGCCAGAAATCATCTGCACATCCACGCAAACCCACAAACCGCCGCCGCCGCCGCCACCAATCTGCACAACCAGGTGATTTAGAAAATTAGACGTTCGTATCTACACCTCAGGTACAAAATGTGGATGGAGTCGATGCAGGTTGATCATCTATCAGCATGCAGGAAGCTAAATGGTGGGAGGAGTTATACATGGTCCGGGGTGGGGGGTTCAGCAGCCTTCAACACTCTGTGTGCGGTGGACTTAACTCTGACCCGGAGCGACGTCACAGGCAGGGACGCCTCAACACCGCCACCTTCTGACCGCTACCAGTAACGCGCCTGCTGACTGCAGGAAGCCCGGTCTGCGCTGCACCCCCGCTGAGCTGCGTCAGCGTCAGTTAATCCCAAAAGGTCCCACAAACGCAAAGCAACGGGATTTTTTTCTACAACGTAAAATGCTGTTGGCATCCTGAACCTCCTGATTAATTGATCACGCTGTTGATTGATGGGCGCTGCCCTGGCAGCTCGGTTAAAAAACAAACACCTGAACAGGAATTTTTGAACTTTGAAAGAGAAAAACAGCCAGGTGGACGAAAACAAACTGACGGGAAATAAAACGGTACAATTTGGGACCGACTTGGCTCTGTTGCAGCGTTTGTTTCGGGTGGAATTTGGGCCGTTCGGGCCCCCGGAGATGACGGAGCTGGGCTCAGAGCCGGTGCCGGGAGTCGTGACTGTAGCTGCCCGGTGAACTGCGGTTGCGGTGTGGCTTGTATGCATCCTGATAGGGGTCCTGGTAGTCCTGGTAGGGGTCCTGCTGCTCTCGGCTGTGCTGCGAGCCAGAAGACATGCGGTTGCGTCCCTTGTGCGCCCGCTCGTTGTGGTAATTTTCGTCCGATGTCATCAGGTTGCGCCTCTCGTTCGGGGTCGAATGGTCGCCCGTGTGGTTGCTCTGTCGCATTCTTTGGCTCTGCTGATCACAAGAACACATGAAGGACACGAGTGAAGCTTCAGACGACACAAACAGACTTCAGATGATAAAAACTGACAACATAAATGAGTAAAGTCATTTTTTTTGCTCGGATAAAATTACACAGACTGAAGCAGTTCTTGTCTAAATGCAAACATTTACAGGATTAAAATATATTTGCACAGAAATCATCTGTGAAAACAGACAAATGCATCTTTAAAAAGCAAATTCATAAAATCTCTGTGATGTTTTCATTCACCTG
Organism: Acanthurus leucopareius; assembly: GCA_029814765.1. Classification (NCBI taxonomy): domain Eukaryota; kingdom Metazoa; phylum Chordata; class Actinopteri; order Acanthuriformes; family Acanthuridae; genus Acanthurus; species Acanthurus leucopareius. The sequence goes on along the minus strand of JAQMCX010000041.1, from coordinate 12,094,851 downwards.
GTTCAAGCTGCAGGGATCAAATTCTGGTTTTCAAGCTTTTTTACAAAAGTAAAGAGGAAAAGTTGTGACTGTGACAGAAAGACGCCCTGAATCATCCTTGAATCAATGTTAGTTTGCATCCAGAAAACTGTCTCCTGCTGCTTTCATCCAGCTTCATCTGACAGATTTGTTATTAGAGTCCCTTCAGTCTGTTGTGACGACCCAGATAACAAAATGTTCACATGTAGGTCGAGAAACTGAGCCAAAGTCGCACCGCTGCTTCGCCCTTGACTTCATTAAGTCGACACAAACGCTCATTCAAACTAATAAAATGCTCATTTTTGATAAACAACACAACTTAAGATAAAAAAAAGAATTTAACTCTGTAGTTTTTTTGTCTCATAAATTCAGAAATGATATAAAAATGCTTTTTATCTAAACGTTTCTCACCTAAAAGGACCTTAAAGGACCTGCAGACCTACTGGTGGATCTTTACCTGCAGTCCAGAGATGGTGGTGGGGTAGGGGGTGAGGGTGGTGGGGCCCAGGTTGCGTCCCAGCAGGGGGTTTAGGGGCGTGGCCATCGAGGTGTGGGTCGCCTTCCAGTAGGCCTCGAGGTATTCGGCGAGATGCTCGCAGGCGTCCTCCAGCTGGTTCTCGTCCAGGATGATGTCAAACATTTCCTGTGGGCAGCAGATGGTCAGAGGGAGGAGAGAAGAACATGAGAGACCTCCACACTGACGCCGAACGGGAGCTCCTGCTCTGTCTTTTGTACTGGAAACAATGATGTCATTAAATATTAGAGCTGAATTTAAAAAACGATAGAGTGAATTCAAAGATATTAAAGTTAAATACAACATAAGATTAAAGATAAAGCAGCTGATTGGATGGACTGAGGAATGATGTTCATGCTGTGACTGGTTGCAAAATAGTTAGTTTGGTCTTTATAGAAACAAAAATCACCACATTTTGACCAAAAACTGCCAGAAGGAAAAACAATTCATGCTTTAAAAACACCACAATGAGGTTTTTGATTGACAGAAGTTCAGAAAATTTAGTCTTCAAACTCAGAAAAACAGCAAAAGACAATTTAAAAATATCAAAAATCTAATAAATCTAGTCTCATATGATTGAATAGATAAAACACTGTCATGTTTTCCAGCCCGAACAGAGAGTTTTAAAGGAAAAGACGCTCACTGGAGGACACTGGGCCAGTTTGTCAGCCGCCACAAGCTGCACATTCAGATGTTTGCTCTGAGACTTCCCTCTGGACTTGACGAGCCTCTGCAGAACCTGGACGAGAGCAGAAAGAGAACACGATGCTCCAGTTACACCGAACCAGAAGAACCGTCCGGCTGTGGATGCTCTGGTTTCAGGTCACCCGGTACCCTCAGCATCATCATCACCAGCATCATCATCACATGACGAGAGCGTTAAAGGAAGGAATCATAGCTCATAACGAGCAAAAGGAGACTTTTTCTATGTGAATTTCTATAATTGTGTGCAGGAATTTTGTCAGAATAAATGTTAAGGTGCCTTTTTAAATTAAAACAGAAATATTTTTGCTTTTGTGCAAGTTTGTGAGATTATTCTCCCTCTTCAATCAGACGACTTGTGCTGTCATTGTTTAATCCCAGTGAATGAAGAAGTGCTGCAGACCTGTTTTCCCATGCAAAGGTGCGTCACAAAGCTCTGCATGTTCGGGCTCATCAGGGCTTTAAAGTGAAGGTTTCATGCTGCTTTTAAAGGGTTTAATGTGCTGAGCTGCTTCACCAGTGATGGATAAACAGGAACCCAACATGAGGTTTGTTACCTTCAACATGTCAAGCTGTTCTGGTCGTTTGTCTCCACCGTCTGAGTGACTGTGGGACAGCAGCAGTGCACATTATTCTACACGCTCAGTTCTTCACCTTAAATCTTATTATGATCCACTTTAAACTAAATAAAACCAGATTAAAAATCTCTTCCAGTTAAACTTGCTGCTGCTGAGCCTGAAACAAAGAGTTAAACTCACTATCATCTGCTTTAACATGTGATTTTTACATGTTCGGGTCATTCGGTACCTTCGGCGAGGAGACTTTCACGTGAACGATGATGGGCGCCAGAGAGGTTTTGAGGAGCTGAGCCGGGTGGTTGATGGTGTCGGCGTCCAGCACCACCAGCTGCAGCGAGCGAGCCAACTCGAAGATCCTCTCGATCTCACTCTGCACCTCAGCTGAGGGACGAGGAACATGTGAAATGAACAAAACAGATTCAGAGCAACTTCTTGAGACTATAGTTCTGTTTTTATCTTATTATGACGTCATTCAGACGTGTTTTCCTGAAGGTTGCTGGAGGTTTCATCAGGTGTGCTCGTACCTAAGCTGGAGCGGGTGTTGGATCTCTCGATGATGGCTCTCTTACTGGGGTTGTTCAGGACGGACCTCTTGGCCAAAGAAATATCCGCTGTGACTCGTGTGATAGATATCCTGGGACACGAGGAGAGACAATCAACTCTTTTTTAACACTTTTTATTCCAAAAAGTCTTTAACTAAATAACAAAAATGGCCGTCCTCACAGCATTTCATCTTCATACTGAATAAAAGTCTGTTGCGTTTGTCTCACCTGCCATCGAATCTGTGCTTGAGGAAGTCGAACAGCGCTTTCTGCATCATGTCTGTCACCTGCATTAAAGAACAGAAGGTTTTAAACAAAAGGGCTCTATTATTACACATTTACTTTTCTGGAAAGTATTCAAATTAATGTAAAAGCACAAAGTTACCTGGTAAAGTAACTTTAAATCTCTAACTGATGCCAATGTAACTGCATTAATTTAGTGCTGCTGTGTCACAATGTGGGTCAAGATTTCCGTAGTTTATCTGCATCTGTCCCCATTATCGCTGCTGTCACAGGAGCTGTTAACAATCCTGACCACCAGAGGGCAGCAAACACTATGCAAACTACACTTGTTCTGTCTTTGTTAGTAGGACACACAGAGATGGATGAACATGTTCACTCTGCTTTTCTACAGTAGTTAGTTATTGTTGTGTTTAAAAAATAGAGTTTTAATCTCTATGAGGTTTAATTGATGAAATAAAAGGTTCAATAAAATATAAGCTTGTTGTATTTGTATTTAGCTGTTACACAAAAGACCAGAATTCAAACCCTGGTGCACATTTTCTTCATTTTAGTTCATTTTTTATTGTATTTTATTATAATATTTGGAGGGTTTTGCCAGGAAAGAGATGTGAAGTTTAAAAAATGGCATCAGATGTATCATAGATTATCACAACACGGCTTCAAATATTAGAAATACAGCCTCAGGTTTTTGTTTCAAGTTAGAAAATCTAATTACTGCACAGAGATACAGAGATGATAACAGATTTTCAGCTCCTTTTAGCACCACAGACCAACTGTTTATCCCTCACCGTGGTGTTTTGGTCTGTTCTCCAGCTCTCATCAGCTTCATCTCAAGCAAAAAGCTGTTTTTAGCACAAAAAAAGCTAAAAATAACTCTGTTTCCAACCGTCCCGACACCAAACAGCAGCTAAAAGTCGCATACAGTGAAGCATTTAGCACCACAGAGCCTGATATTCCCCTCAGGAGTTGGTGGAGCCCAAAAACAGAGACATTGGAATATGAAATGCTGATTATTGATCCATGCTGATCAGCTGATTTGACTCCGTCTGTGTGAGTTTATCTGTTTATCCTTCAGAGATTACTGGAAACTACGAGTACTCCTCACAGAAAAGCCCAAATCTGCCAATTACACAACATATTTTCCTCTGACCTCTCAGTCTCCTTGTTATTCTGGCTGCAATCTGGATGTTACGTGGGCGATGACACACTCACATTTAGACGTGCCAGCAGTGAGTTATATTTTTATCGACTGAAGAAAGGAAGGGAAGGCGTGCGAGACTCATCTCCTTCCTGTTATCTCGTCTCTTTCTCTTTAAATAAACCCTGCAGCGCTGAGAGCTCACCTCATATCCTTTGAGCGAAGGTCCCACCAGGACCACAGGCCTCATGGAGGGAACCACGTCGTATGGAGGAATGTGCTCCGTCTGAAAACACACACGTGTTTAAATCATCACGAACGAGACGAACACGCACACAGAAGAGATGAACTGCTGAGTCGGCTCATCTTCAACCACAAACACGTGTTAAATGGTGTTTTTTTGTGTTAAAACATGTAGCAAATGATCATTTAACTCCTTAAAAATGCTATAAAAATGTATTTTAGTTGCTTTTCTTTTAAATTAGACAGCAAATGTTACATTTTGCTAATAATGCAGCACATTAACATATTGCATCTAAGAAATTAACACATTCTGGCAGATATTTTGTTATATTTTTAATATATTTAAAGAAATATTTAATTTTGACCCTCTGATATATTTTCTATCATTTGCTACATGACAGGATGAAAATGATGGAAACATTAATGTTAGAAAGAGTCACAAAACTACAATCTGACCGGTTAATACAAACCAATATACAAATATCACAGTAAGAATCAACACTGTAACATGAAAAAGTGCTAAAACTGCATTTATACTGCAGATAAGTACTTATATTTATTCACAGACCTGCCAAGAAAATTTAAAATAATAACAGTATTTAAGTAATCCTTAAAGGAGGTAATCAGTAATCCTTAAACACTGACTATGGATGCAAAGTAAAGAGATTTAATTCTCATTAGTAACTGAATTCAAACATATAAAATGCAAATAATTGTAAATTTATTTTCTAATCTTAAAGAATTTCAGACATTTTGTCAGTATGATGCTTTTTCTACACAACACATCTCTGGATTTAGAGACATTTGTTGTGTTTTTGACATTTAACACTTATTCTTTTCTAATAGAAGTATAGACTGAATATAAATATAATAATATGATGAAATTATTGAACAAGCTGGAAAAAAACCTGCTTTCTTCTAAACTTTTAATGAGTAAAATCAAAAGTATCACATGTAAAAGAATCGATGACGTGGCACTGCAGTACTCTGGAGATGGAGATGATCTGACACTTTATACTTCAGTAAAGCTGAAGTATCACATGTGATGATATGAGTCTGTCACTTCCTGTTTCTCTGCTCTCACTTCCTGTCACTGTGTGGATGATAAATGAGTTTTACCGTCACCAACTTACCACTTTCTGTTTCTGTTTTCCTGCAGGAGGGGAGAGAAGACAGTGACAGTGTCGTCAGTCGCTTCCTTTAACGTCTCACAAACATCCAAACATGCGTCACAAAATCAAGTTTCCATCAGAAACGTTCAGAAATGAAACCTCTCAGAAATAACCGGCATGAGAATCACATGAACAGCATTTCTATTGTCCTAAAGTTATATTCACAAAGTCACATGTGTGCAGTTCAGGGGGGGTTCATAGTCTTGTCGGTGGGTTCACACTGTGGTAAGCCCCCAGTCTCAGAGCGCCTGCAGTCCTCAACTGGAGGAAGAGGAGGATCATGGGAAAATGTACCAACAACTCTACGCAGTGAACTTATGCTCTATGCAGAGACATGGGAAGGCTTTGGAGGCTTATTCTCTCTATGTGGCTGCGCTTTCAGGAAGGTTGGCTCTAAGCTGGCAGCTCTACTAACAGCCCCCTCCCCCTGTCCGATGCTCTCACCTGCCGAGGATATGAGGGGTCGGATAGAGGCAGATACCTCATCCTCTACACTGGAAGAAGAGTTCCCTCCAGACTTACTGGAAAAGACAAGAGGGGATACAGAGAGACACAAACACAGCTTGGTATTAATGCAGAAAATCACAGGAGAAATTAAAAAATTCAAAATGATGAAGCTTAAATCAGTAACTGCAAAGTGAAAAACAGGTCGGATTGTCATTAAATATCTGATATAAACTGCAGTTTTCAGGCAGAATTCATTATAATAAGTATGTTTGTGTCGATCACATCTGCAGACAGAAGAAAGAGCACATCCACTGATGGAAACACAGAGGAAAGATTCCCACTTTCTTTCACAAAAATGCATATAAACATTTAAATTTGTGATTATAAAGTCTCTCCTTTCTTAGTTTTTGTGATTTAAGGTCAACAAAACACACAGATTCATCCATCCTGCTCCTCCAGATCACATCAGACTCATAAATCACTGCAATCATCCCAGATCAATCACTTCTAATCAAATCTAAACATCACTTTCTGATAAGAAACTTCCTGCATGTTTGACACGTTTATGACTGATACTTGGACTGGCTGAGAGAAAGTGAGCGACATGTGGTGTGAAAATGTGAGGCTGAGTTTCACACAGATGTCAAAGGTGATCAATAACAATGACAGACGACCAAAATCCAGATGTTCAAACACTGAGATTTTCATTTGTTTGATGTAAAATTTGCTTCCTGTGCAGAAACTGACAAGCTGAGCTCTCTAGAAAAGCTACAAGGACAAAAAATGGAAAGCAGTATCAACTTCATTAACAGAAATTTAATCATTTTTTACCAAATTTCACCAAAAATAATCAATACAAGTGTCTCTGCACTTGTGTCCTGAATTAAGATTGATTGATTGATTGAATACTGAGTGTCAGAAACCAGGAAAAACATTTCAGGCTTCTTTTTGAGCAGAAAATGTGTTTTTTCAACTCAAGCTGAGTGAATTTTGACCAGTTTTTCTGCTAAATAAAAGGTAACAAACAAGAAAATTAGAGAAGAAAATGACTTTTTTCCACAGAATTTCAGACTTTCCAAATTCCCTGGAGAGCAGCCGATCACACACGACTCCTTTTGTTTTTTTAGCTCCAGTAAGAACGACGCTGTGGTTTAACGGGGTTCAAACGTCTCGGCTCGTCTGCGAGGCTCGGTGACAAAAAGCCACAGAGAGCCGAGCCGGCGAGCGAAGCGCAGAAACACTCCAGTCTTGGAGGATTAACATTAAACTCAACGCCGAGGCTCGAGGAAGTGCATGTGAGTTACTGTACAAACTCCGGCTGACAGAACCTTCAAGACACATCACACACACACGAGGAGAGCAGGAGGCTGATAGGACGACTAATTACAGCTATTGAAAGTGTTTCAGTGGTGCAGTCGGCGTGAGCAGGAGTGATGGAGTGAGCGGTCATGAGTCATGAGGAGACTCGGGTCAAAGCAGAGTGTTTCACAAAGGCGTCGCTGAGCAGAATCAGTGTTTCTGTATCCAAACATCTTTTTTAAATGTGTGTATCAGTTCAGCTCAGGTTTGCACAAACACAACAGAGCATCTGTGTGTTCGTTCTGCATGGAAATGTGTAAAAAATGATCAAACTAAGGCTTCAATGAATGACCCGTTTCCTTTTCTGTATGATCCTTCCCATAATGCTCCAAAAGTGTCTTCATACAGCCAGAAATACAACATCTCTGGTGATATTGAGCCTCTACTTGCTTGTTTATTAGTAATCAGAATACTCTTTAATCAGCCATCCAAGTGTAATTTGTGTAACTGCAGAATATAAACTCCACTTCCGGTTGTTTAAGCCCCCAAACTTTCAGAAAACAAACCAAAGACATGACAGCAGAACGTCTGCTGACACCACACAGATGCATGAGAGCTGACAGATGTTTTCACAACTTAATCTGATGATAATGATGGAAAATCTTTAATATTAACAGCTGCAGTAGAGAGCAAAGGCAGCATCCAGCTGCAGTTTGAACATAAAGGTGAAACATAAAACTTCAGCATGGAGATGAAAATAAATGCATGAAAAAAATGATTTAATGATCTGATTGGCCGATTGCATCACAGAGGGTCTTTCAGTGATTTGAACTTAATGTGACTGTTGTTCTGCACAAAAAAACACTTTTTCATGAAGAAGTTGAAGTCGCCTTTTTATCGTTTGATGCAGTTTATCAGTAAAACACATTTCCAATCACTTTAAAGCAGTTACCTATAATAACTATCAATACTCTGAGAGCAGCAGAGACACAGTGTGCTGCTGTGTGACTTACCCTTGGACCCGTCCTCTCTTTTGCTCCTGCTGGAGCCGGATGTTCTCGAGCTTCAGCGGGCTGGGGATGAAGCCGATCTCACAGCCCTCCTTCACCAGCCGACCGATCCACCAGTCATTGTTGAACTTCTGAGGACCAGAACGTAAAAAAAAAGGAGGAAAAACACACAAAAAAATGGAAAAACTACATATCAGTAGGTTCAACTTGACAGATTTTTGTATCATAAAACCATCACATGAGGATTTAAACAGTTTTATTAAAAATAAACACACGTGCCTCTTTTATGTGGAGGAAATCCTTTGCGTCAAAGGAGATGGCTGTGGCAGGAACCGGAACATCCTCATCCAGAGCGCCACAGTAGCTGACGTTGGTCCTCACAGCGAAAGCCACAGGTTTAGTCTGGAGGGTAAAAAACACACATGTGCATCTGTTTCTTATCGGCCAGTTTGCATTAATTATTCCAGATTTTCAGGGTTTTAAATGTTGTAAACAGGGTGTGTGCATAAACCGGGCTCATGCTCCGTCGCAGGCCGGCTACCTTGGCTCTCTCCAGCTGAATGGTGGCCTGCTGCTCCCTCTCCTGACGGCTCTGTCCCGGTCCTTGGCTCTGGCTGGGGCTCTGGCTCTGGACCTGGGCCTGCACCTCCCGCTCCTCCTCCAGAGAGACATCTGAGTCTGATGGTCTGCTAGTGTAAGAATCAGCTGAGCCCTGCCGACAGAAAACACACGGCAGGTTACTGGAAATGTGACGCTGGGACACACACTCGCATTGTTAGCTGCAGCTTGCATTTTTAGCTAGTTTGGTGCATTAAAATGCAAAGCACACGGAGCGTTTCAGTGAGGCCACAGTGGATGCAGAGTTATTCTGCCTGGTTGGACTCAAACAGGAAGCTGCTGGATGAAAACATCAGTGATAAGTGGTTTCGTTTTCATTCCATGTGATGACAGGAGCTCGTTACGGGTTCTGGCTCTCTGGTCTGTTTCAGAAACATCATCTGCTGTTGCTGCTGCAGATCTGCATGGTCTCTGTAGTAAAAGCAGGTCAGACGTTTGTTGTTGTGTGTGGGCTGATTATGCAGCTTGATGGTGTGGGAGCTACAGGACTGTGAGGCTGTGAGGGCATCCAGCTCCACTAAATGTCAAACTGTTTATTTATTTGCCTTCTGACCTCGGTTACCTGACCTGCCAGCTCAGTTTGCATGACTTCTCCACCTTCATCTTCTGAGGTACATCAGTGAAATCCTCTGTGCAAACTATGTTTACTTATCAGCAGATGTCAGTTTTGACAATCGTGCTTTTATAAAGGATAAAGTTGCATCCAGGTCCAGATCCACTGATGCATCATTTTGGGTGTGTTGCAGCACTGACACCAAGCTCCTAATTGAGTTGATTCACTATTGAAAACTTATTTAAAACAGCAATTAGGAATCATGAGGAAACTACTCTTATAACTTCTCCACATAGTGAGACAAAGGTTCAATATCAAGGACCTGAAGACAGAAAGGTGCTCACAGATGTAAGACACCAAATATACTTTTATATACTTGAACTATGCACCTTTAACTTATGCATCTACTTCTAACTTGAATGCATTTTACATTCTTGCATTTTTTTCACCCTTTGCACACGTTTGACAGCTTGAATAAGTGAAACTCTGTATCTTTCTCTATCTTTTTGGCAACTTTTGTTGATATGTTTTGTGTCTTTGCTGAGTTTTTGAAACCATTTTCCAATGTGATTCTTCCACAAATGGCAAACAAACTGATTCTTCTTCTATTTTTCAATAATAAAAAGCATCTACCGGCTCTGAGGTTCACACACACACACGCGTAAAGACATTAGCTATATTATAAAATATCGATGTGCTGGAGCTTCTTTCTATATGATCAGAACCGAAAAGCACAATGAGATCCACTTAAAAGAAGGACTTCTTTATGGGAGCAGGTTTTGGGATTCACATCAACCTGCAGTGATGGTGCCAAGTCCGGAGTGGCGGCTTGGCACTCGGATTACAGAGCAGGTAAAATGGATGATGTGGAAAAGAGCCGACTGCCAGGAGCATCTCAGACAAAGTGGAGTTTCCATTCTTGTGCTGTCAGCAGTTTGTACGACCACACGCAGCTTTTCTCTCACTTCCAGACAATTCTGGACGCTGATGAATCTGATTCCTGCTCCCACAAATGGATTCCTGCATCTCATGCAGTCATGAATCGAGAGACACAGACACCTCACTCACATTTAACTAGAACATAATCAATGTGTGGCAACGTTAATGTGATAATATGGACGACTGCTGCTGCCAATCAAAGACTGAAAGGATGATAAAACAATAAAACTACAAACACTGAGTCAAAATGATGAAATTGAATGTTTAAATACTGAAAAATCATGTGATTGTGGGTCAAAGATGAATATTTCTAAGCAAAGCAGGAAGTGAAATCTGGTCTGTTGAGACTAAGAAGTGCAGGTTTCTTTAATGCACAAAACTTCACACATCAAAAGTACTGTACATGTCTTTTTAAATCAATATATTGGATCAAATTTCAGTGAGAATTTACTTATTTGCTGTCATTGCAAACATAACACTTCTCATGTATTTGGCCTTTACAAACACTGGCTGTTATTTGAGACTGAGTCCCTGTAATCATTAAAATTTTGGTTTGGTTTTTGTAAAATCTGCAGCATTTCACATAAAAACAAAAGACCATGTGATCATAGAAAGAGCTTCAGGAGCCAGAGAGCTGATTCCTAACATTACTGCTGCATGGACATCATGTGTGTCTGACAGGGTTTTTTAAATGAAGTCTTGGAGAGACGACAGCAGCTTCAATGCTGTTTTCAGTGCAGTTTGAATCAGTATCTGTAGGATTGAACATGGAGAAGCAAAATCAGAGCAAAAGGCTTCACCAAAGTGATGAAAAGGGCTTTAACTCGACAGAAACTGTTGAGTTAGAAGAGTTTAGCTGCTCTAAAGCTGCTTAGCTGCTGTGTTTGAATGGTTGTATCTTTTAAAATATAATATAAGATGTTTAACATGGTCACCAACAGACTCAAGGACTCATCTGTGTTTTAAACTGGACAAACACTTTTACTCATTCAATCAAATCTCTCCGCTCTGACTCCATCTTGCTGATCAGTGGGGGTCACTGAGGGGCCCACAGCAGATCTTACACACTGTCAGGGTTTTTATCAGCTCAGTGTTCTGAGTTTCACTTCAAGCCGCCACAAATTCCACCGATGCAACATTTTTTTCTGCTGGGACTCGACTGACCGAGCGCTTCTATCTGCATTCATCTAAACATCAGCTAATGATGATTCAATTAGAGGAGACCATTAGTCTCAGGAAGATCAATCAAGCTGGTCATCACAGCCAAGCACTTTTTTTGTTGTTTTTACAAGCAGCAGCAGCTCGGCCTGACTTCAGCACGCTGCACGTCTGCACTGCGAGCATCAGTGAGGAGGCACATTCAGGGAACTTCAGTCATTTCTGCACTTTAGGAAGCTTCATTTAAAGGAGCTTCATTAAGAAGACTGTGAAAACTGTGCTGTTGTGTTTCTTTGGCTCAGGAGGATGTGATGCTGTGGTTATTTCTACAAAGATGAATGAATGAATGAATGTTTGATAAAAAAACAGAAGATGTCAAGTTTGCAGGATGACTGAATATTTACCAGGCAGATTAGCTTCTAATGAAAAGCTGTTTTATAGTAAAAGATCCAGTTTTAGGGTTTAACCTCTTGGCATCTTCTGCTTTAACTCTGACAGATTTTTTAACCAATTTCTCACACAAATTTCACAGGAATGCATCTTTCATTTGTTGGAAAATTATTTTAAGGACACAAATTTAGCAGTTTCCTGTTTGAGATGTTGCGTTCACATGCACACAGGCTCAAATTAAACAGTAAATGGATTTTTTTGCAGATTATTTTTAAAGCTCCTCCATTCAAACGGGAACAAATCATCCTGAGCGTCGTTTCATGTGTTCGTGTGGAAGCTTTGAGGTTGCAATGTAGCATCTGAGCCATTATCCAATGGAGTAGCTTCAGCATGTGACTCATCAACATCAGAATCCACTTAATGACATCACGATGCATGTTTCTGCGCGCCTCGGCGGGGCCCATGCAACACGCAGCCACAGACCCTGACAGGAAACACTCGCACTGCACAGATTTGAGGTGATGAACGCAGAAATGTGACACACATGAGAATTTATCTTCTGACTGTGGCCACGAAACGGGCCTGAAGGGAGAAACGGCTGATTAACATCTTCCCATCTTCCTCTTTGAATCACGGCTCGGTCCGTTTTCCGAGAGGTGGCGGCGAGTGTGATGGAGACTAAACGGCTCCTCCTGACGTCTGTTCTCACGGCGAATATGAGCCACATACACGACACGTACACAAAACGCACGGCGACGCGCACACACTCGCTCAGACAAATACGTACAGAAATGTGTGAATGTCACACGTCAGGAGCCATCTGCTTAATGTGCACCACCCTTCACACACACACACACACACACACACACACACACACACACAGCAACACCCACCCAACCCCCCTTCCAGCCGAGCATAGCCCACCATCACGCTACACTGTACCGCTGGCTAACCCATCAAAGGCCTCGTGTGTGTGTGTGCGTGTGTGTGTGTGTGTGTGTGTGTGTGCACAGCTGAGCTACTTCCATCAATAAACACACAGCAAGAGAGCACAAAGGAGATTCACACACACACACACACACACACACACACACATCCGAACACTCACCGCCTCCGAGTCTTCAAATCCATGCAGGTACAAATTGTCATACATGGAGGTTTGATATTCCAACGAGCGCCTCTAGAAGAATGAGGGGAAAAAAACGAGAGTGGAGGCGGAGGAGGAAGGAGGGGGCACCACAGAGAAAAAAAAAGGATGGATGGGGGGGGGGATGACGACAATCCCTTCTCTCCACAGCAGAGAAGAAGATTTTTTTTTTTTTTTGTTGAGATCTGCCCTCCCGTTGGATCACGCCTGGTCCTCCGGAGGCCCGTCGCCTGATGGATGCAGCGTCGCCCTGATCCCACAGAGCCGCTGGCCGCCTCACATTATAGAACGGAGAGGTTCTCCCCGGAGGTAACCGAATCCTGGCATTTCATTTCATCGGGCTACCATGCACACACACACACGCACGCACGCACACACACACACATAGATACACACATATACAAATACACAGAAGGAGCAGCAGAGGCGGCGGCGGCAGCAGCAGCAGCAGCAGCAGAGCGGCGGATCCTTCCTCAATATCCAAGCCTGATGACACAGCCAATGTGCAAGGAGCTGATTGGCTGCTTGGCTGTCCACTCAGCTTGGATGAGCGCTCTTCTTGATTTTTTTTTTTTTTTTTTTTCTGTAGCGCTGCGAGGTAGCAGGGATCGGGGGAGGGGGATGGAGGAGTGAAAGAGGGGGAGCAGCGTTCTCCATTTCGCCGTTCACCGCTCGTCCCCACTCTGCTGGTTTGTTCTCCACAGGGAGCAGAAAAGAGACGTTTAATCAGCCTCTGATGGTGAAATCTGATGATTGGATGAGTGTTTTTTAAAAATGGCAGCTTGTTTCCACCTGATAGTCAAATCATCAGTGACACAGATACACAATAAATATAAATATCCATAAAAAAGACTGAAATGCTTTGGTCTTAATGCAGCAAATGTATTCAGTGTTTTCCTGCCATTTTCTTTTATGGGGGAGCTTCCAGTGGGACCCCCCCTCCACAAAATAATCAAGTTAAATCTATTTTTTTTAATTTGGCACCAAATCACAAAAAAAACTTATATAAGGTTTATTTTTTCTACACTTTTTTATTAAATAAATAACAAAATATGCTCGTGTTTTTATCTAATTGATCTGCATTTGTCTCTATTAACAGTCACATTATCTTCTCTCATCTACTGTTTCCATTAGCAGCAGCCCCCCCCTCCACACACACACACACACACACACACACACACACACACACACACACACACACACACACACATACACACACACACAATATATCTCTCCTATGCATTTAAATGACCTGCCTGTCTCTGCCTCTGATTGGCTGATTGATATTCTCACCTTAACCCTGACAAAAATCTCTTCTTCTGCCAAACTGCCCCTAATGAAGGCATCCAGCATCAGCCAATCAGAGGCAGAGTACGGTGGGTCATGCCTTTGCCATCCTGGAATAAAAGGAGGTTTAGAAAAATATTCTAATACTGAAAAAAAACCTGTTCAGATCTGTGAAAAAGGCCCAGGACTCTTTTAACTGTTTGTTTTCAGGTCTAAATTCTCTGTTTTACTGTTTTTGTGTCACATTAAATGAAACAAAATGGGACTTTAACTCTGAGTTGTAGCTGAAATTTTAGAAATACTGAGTCCAACTGAACATCTGCCTCTCCTCCCTCTGCACTTGTTCACATGTAACACTGTGTATTTACATGAGTAGCCACTTACACAGAGAGTGGACAGAGTCTGGATTTGAGCTGAGAACTAAAATAATGCACTGATGTGTTAAAATCAGTCTAAAGCTTCATGTATTTCATGCATTTACAGAAGCTTCCTTAGTTTATTAAAGTGGGAAATAAGAAAATATTTGCATGTTTTTTTCTCGTTGTTATGCCAATGTGAAACCCCACATGGTGTGTTTAAGCAAAAATGATATGATTTGTGATAAATTACTTTGATCGTTTAACTCACCTGATCATCTTTAATGATTTTACATTGATCACACACTCTGCTGGAAGTTACCTGCTAAACTCTGTGTGTGGACACACTGTGATGTTTCCTTCCACGGCTGCTTCGTTAAAAGTCATTAAAGACTTTTTCTTAATGATTCATAAATCTTATTACAATTTCAGATTAAAAAAAACACCATGCATTATGAAATATTCAATATGCAACATGTAACAAATACTTTTCTTTCCTTAAATAGAGTAAAAACTCAGAAATCTCAATGACAGAGCATAAATTGACTTGAAACTGATTTGCGTTTACACCCCATGTCTCCGTTTGCGTCTCCGTACCTGTCTGAGGATGAAGCTGGTGGACGTCGTGCTGCCATCTGACCTCTTCAGGCGGCTCCTCCTGGAATAAGTCCCTCGATTCACCTGAAAGAGAAAAACAATCTTTCATTCTCATCTTCTTTCAAACTTCTAGACATCTCTGTTGTTCTCTTCATGAGCATCTGTTACATCTGTGTATTTTTTTATTGTTTTATCATGTGAGTGAAGCATTCAGTAAAGCCACGTCAGGCTCATCCACTTTGTTCTCGTCTGACCCGTGTAAGAAGGCCAGAAGTGGCTCACACTGAGTGTTTTTGCATCATGTGTTTGCTTTTCCTTCTCTCTTTCCTCTCTCTGCCTCCTCACTTCCTCTTTATTTCTATTTCTCTTCCAAATATACCGGCACAGCTCATCTCCAGGGAGCTAAATTAATTATCTGCCAGTGATTTGCCCCATTTCTGTTGAAGTCTCCAGAGTTAATGACAATGTCACCGTTAAAAAGTCAGAACCTACTTCCCTGAATTTATAAAACAGGGCCATTAATCTGGGCCACCATCTCTCTTCTGTCTCTCAGCTGAAGCCAACAGCCAAAAACCCACGAAGGGACTCGCAGGATAAAAGTTAGTCTATGAATATCGTGCTATAAATATCAGCCTGTCGCCTCCAATGATCGATTAAACCAAAGAAACGTTACCTGGTTATTTGTGTTGGATGAAATGTGATCATGGATTTTAAAAAAACTCACAGGGATGATAAGTAAGAAAACACAGTTACAGAGTGACTTTAAAACATCAAGTTGTATTTCAGTGTTTTTATATTAAATATCTTTTTGTGTCAGAGCAGAAAATGTAGTTTTTACTGCAAGAAAACTCAAAAAAGAGCTGATATTTAATCAATAAAGTAAAGGCAGGTCATTAAATAATAATCATATGGCCTGAACTATTGCAGATATAAAATATGCATCTGATACATTTATAACTAATGCACATAACAAAAGTGGACAAAGACCTAATTTAGCAAAAAACAGTGAAAAAAGTGCAACATTCAACTAAAAGAAGGCTGTGATTCTTGACTTTTTATCACTTATATTTAAATATTTGTGTATTAGTACATTGTAACTGTAAGCGACTCTATTTCTCTGCAGATTTCACCAACATATCTGTAATATTATAAAAGATAAGAGTAATTAGTATTAATGATCATAAGGACAGTTATTGATAAGAGAAGTTACGACCAGTTTTCATGTCAAAGGTCCGTGACCTCATTAAGAAACACTGTCGCGGTGCGTAATGGTCGTTTTTAACAGTTAAACACTCTTTTTTCATGCTTTTTAAGTATTTTCACACAGTTTCTGCAGGAAAATGTCTTATTTTGAAAGTGAAAACAGCCTGGAAGCTGCAAACGACACGCCGCGTTACCTGGAAGATGGGCGCCTGGATGCCCTCGCCGATCTTGTTCCGTATGTAGATGTGTCGGGACATTTCGGCCAGGACATCGGTCCAGAGGGCCGGCTGCTCCGGTCCGGCCCAGCGGAGGGGTGGTGGGTTCCGGGCTGCGTGCTCCAGCTTCACGACACACGGCACAACATGAGCGCTCGCGAGCCGCCGCCGCTTTCTGAGCCGTCCGCCTCCAGGTGACAGGTGTTCCGCTTGCTCCTGCTGCTGCTGCGCGCGCCGCGAGGCTCGTCATGCACACTGCCGCCGCTCGCGCCACTCAAAACCAGATGCGCACGAATTGATGGACGGAACTATTTTAGAAAGCGGGGGCGGGGGGGTTGAGGAGGGGGGTGGGGGGGGGATAAGGAGAAACTATTTTTAAGCTCAAACCAGCAGCAGCAAGTTATTTAAACACTTTGACTGCAGGTTAGTTTATCAAATATTAAAAAAAAAGAAAGAAAAAATCTTTAAATGGCTCATCAGGCTGCACGCGCACACGTCATGTGTGTTATTAGTTTCCTGTTTTTTGTTATGTGACCCCTGTGAGTGAAGGTCACACATGTAAAAGCTCTGAAGTCAATTAAAAGGTGAAATAATTATGTGAATCATTTTAAGAGGCTCGTGGAGCGTCAGTGTCTGATTCAGTGACTCACAAGAAAAAAGGAAAAGATAATGCCGTGCAGCTTTTTGTTGTTCTGTCCTGCAGCAGTGAATCCTCCTGCATCCCTTTATGTCCTGTTCTGCAGTCTGACCATCACTGGTTTCTCCGTTTCACCCTGAATGCAGCATGATCCCTCACTCCCTCCTCAGCCAATCTTCACTGCAATCAGCCTCCACCAGCTGCACCTGTTCACCACAGCATCTCAGCCTCACTGATCCTCTGCTCACCGACACACTGACCCTCTGCTCACCGACACACTGATCCTCTGCTGTGAAAGACTTTGCAGCTCCAACTTCTGAACTGATCACCTGCTTCTGACTTCTGCCTCTGAAACATCTGAAACATCTGAAACATCTCAGCCTTCTGTCTGTTAGATCAGCTGGTGCCTTCAGCTTTGTTTGGGCCTCG
>JAQMCX010000041.1:12029764-12077316 GCA_029814765.1 Acanthurus leucopareius | reverse complement strand
TGTGTGTGTGTGTGTGTGTGTGTGTGTGTGTGTGTGTGTGTGTGTGTGTGTGTGTGTGTGTGTGTGTGTGTGTAAAGGACACATGTGCAGGCTCAGAAATCACAGAGCACATGCTTAATCATAAGACTACCCGTGTAAAGCAGTAATTACCTTTAGGACTTGGCTTTTTGTCAGAACATATACAGACACTCAGATACACACACATCACACACACACTTGGCCATCAGTCATGTAATTACCGTTAACCTGTCAAACCAATAATGTGAAACACACATGTAAAATTTTATGATTTGGGTTATTACTGCGATGTTGAATCATTTTTATCAACCACATTAAAACACGTTCGTACATACACACACACACACACACACACACAAAAATACACAAATACGCACACACACAAGCACACAAGCACACACACACAAGCACACACATGCATACCTGTTGATTATGTGATTAGTGGCAATGATGAAAAGCAGATGTTACTCCTGGAGAGCTGACCGATGACGGCCTCCTGCTTTCTTTACACGTATGTGTGTGTGTGTGTGTGTCTGTGTGTGTATGTTTGTGTGTCTGTGTGTGTGCGTGTGTGTGAGACTGTCGAGGATTAACAGCATTAGTAAATCTATTACGTCTCTCTTGGCTCCATTTGGTGCAACACTGTCAGAAAAAAAGCATGAAAAACCATTTAAATGACAGAATTCTTAATCATGTGTAACTAAAGAGACCCTCCGCCCTGAAAAACCACATCCTATTGACCCTCCTGTGATCGTCTGTCTCCTCCTGACACAGTGATGTTTGAAACACAGTCTGCCAAGTCTACAAAACAGCCTCCATGAGAATTCATCCCGCTAAATAGCTTTAAGTATACTGTACTTATGAATAAGAGGCTCTGGTTGACTCATGGACTGTCTGAGGACTTGGATGTGTCTCGTGGTCGTGCTAATGGGCTGCTAACAGCTGTTCCCTCTTCATCTGGATTCTGCTTCGATGCAGCACCTCCTGGATGTTACACTCGACCACAATGTGAGTGTGTGTGGGTTCTTGTTTGTTTCTTGCTGGCGGAAGGGATTTGAACATGTTTGCAAACTGTCCCACGACTCTAGAAGTGGCTTTGTGAGTTTCTGTGAGTAAGACTGAAGAAAAAAAAATAGCCAGAAGAGACAAAGACGAAGCTGGTGGATGAAAAAGAAAAGAGGGATTTACCCGGTGGAAGAGACCACGATGATGGCGCGGGGGTTGACCAAGTCTGTGTCAAACAGCGTCCGCCTCCCGCTGCCGTCCAGGTTGGCGCTTTCGATCACGTCGGGGTTCGAGTCGACCCAGAACATCAACCTACGTTTGACGTCCACCGCTAAACCCTCCGGACTGACCAGATCTACATGAAACAGGAAGACAACGAGGAGGCGTTAAGATCAATAAAAACATCCTGCAGCAGTTATTATAGAAAGGAAGGAGTGTGTGTATGTGTGTGTGTGTGTGTGTGTGTGTGTGTGTGTGTGTGTTCTTACTTGTGTTAATGAGTATCTCAGGCTCGGCTCCGTTCGCCATCGAGGCTCTGTTGATGGTTCTAGCAGACAGATCCGTCCAGTAGACCTGGTTCTCTCTGCAGTCATAAGCTATTCCAACAACTATGGAGCCCTGAACACACACATGGTGATACATGTTAACATAATCAAAGCTACATCAGCGCTGATTTTTAAACTTTTAACAGCTTTCTCAACAATCAGAGTGTTTTCGTGCAGAGAAACTAATTAAACACAATAAATAAAAACAGAATATGTATTTAAATCTGTATCTGTTCATCCTCTTACATGCAGAGTCAGCAGTGTTTTTGATCGAGCTGCATCCAGTCTGGTCCCGTTGAGAGGCAGCGCCCCGATTTTCTGCCCCTGAGCGTACAGCAGTGTGACATCAGTGCTCGGCGGAGGGGTCACATCTGGGCGGGGCAGTGGGCGTACAGTGGGCGGAGCCACTGAGGGAAGGCCTGTTACAGGAAACAGTTTCAGCTGTAATTTGTTGTGTGTATTAATTTTGACCACATAAACCTGCATGTGGAACAGGTGAGACGATACTCACATGCAGGTTTGACGACATCATGTGATCGAGTTCCAGGAACCTCCCGCCCGTCCTGATCCACACACCAGCAGTAAGTTGTCTCTCCGTAACACTGGACCGGACTGAGAGACATTTGACAAGCGATCGATCATTAAAAACAGTTTCAGCGACTGTGTCTTGTTATGCCTGTGTGTGTTTATGTGGTGTGTACCTGAACTGTCCGTCCGGCTCGCACTGAGGCAAGTACTGCTGTGGCTCTGGTTTCCCACCATAGTGCTCAATCAAACTGGCTCTCCAGCGTTCACACACACTCTCGGGACGCTGAGTTGGAGCCACAGGGACTGAAGGGGACACGAATCAAACACACCCAACACCGTTACTGCTGCTACAAAAATGACAAATCAGATCCTTTTCTGCTTTATTCATCATTATTTAATGATATACTGAGGGTGTTTCTGACCCAAGTTTATATCACAGTGAGAGGTGGAGCCCTTGATTCATGGTGGGGGGAGGCCCCGTGTTTAAGGAGGCACACACACACGCACACACATCTTGCTTTTGTCCGCTCTGTTTACCTTGTAAAATCCCTTTAATAACTCACTTTATAGGAGAGCTTTAAAACAAAACCTGAAACCACTTTAGGCTTCACTGATGTTTACACTGGCCTCCCTCTCTCTCCTCTTTTTATAAATTTCTAATGTGAGACTGAACAGTTTCTGGACTAACGGGGATTAGGATCATGTTTTAAAGCGGAGTGAGAAAAGAACAGCTCTTAAAAGAGATCAGAGAGAGAAAGACTAACCAAACAATCGGAGGGATGTTGCGTACTGAGTTTTTCCAGCAGGATTTATTGTACTGAAGGTTAGAAAACACCAGTCCAGTCTTATGAATCACTTGGTTTGACTTCTATTTGCTGTTTAACCACATAAAAAAATATATTTAGTGCTTCCTGCGTCTCTGACTTCCTTCCCAGAAAACAGACAGCATGTGGATTGTCCACTAAATTGATGATATTTCAGTCCTCGGCCGACTGACTGTGTTGGCAGCGAGTTGTAAATGTGGGAAGGCATAAATACAGACTTCCACCAGCACACAAACTTGAGAGTTTAATGTGGGTGTTTAATGCCTGCATCACGTAAACTGCTAAATTGGTTGCAAATTTATTTCAGCGAACACGACTAAAACGGTCAAATTGTGGGGTTACGTCCGCGCAAAATAACGTCTCTTGTCTGAACTCCAAACTTTAAACCAAAAATTAGCAGGAAATGTCCTTCCCTCCCTCATTAAGAACTATTGCTGAAGAATTCCTGAATAAATCTGCAGTGCAGGAGCCACCAAGAGCAAAAAAAAAGAGACTGTGGCTTCACTGTGCAGCTTCCAGGTGTGACTGAGTGCAGCTGAATATGAATCGAAGCAGGAATAAAACGAATTCACGAGTTCAGCAGAGCAAATATACAAATCTCCCAGCATGCCTGTCTGTCTGTCTGTGCATATGTAGGGTGGGTCTGACACTGTTTTGTCACTCAGCTGGTCAGGCAGCACATTGTGTTTTGGTTTGGTTGCCCGGCGACGGTGAGCAGCTCTTCTTACCACTAAATAACCACTTCAGATGTTTGGATGGTCATAAATGGAATTTACAGCAGGAACTGAATTTAAAGGGTGGCCTGTGTGTGTGTGTGTGTGTGTGTGTGTGTGTGTGTGTGTGTGTTTACATTAGAGTGTAAGTGAGAGAGAGAGAGCATCACAGTCACAGAGGCAAAAAATCAAGTGATGTCTTTACAGTTTGAGCCGTTAACAGCGACATTTTCTTTAGACTTTTCATCAATTTAAATGTATCAATACAGTGTTTCACTCCTCTTGTCTTCCCACCAAACTAATGATCAAATTCACTGCTGTACATGTAAAAACAACAGACGTGCCTTCCTGTTTTAAAGCTCCTGCTCATGTGTAAACATCTGGTCTTTCCTGCCGACAGATATATAAGATAATCAACAACACTCTCATGTTGTCTGCTGTGTTTAAGGATACAGCCAGAAGCCTTTAAGTCCACTAATCAACCCACTGTGTTTCTGTAATCTGTGCAAAAACCAGTGTGTAATTTGTGGTCATAAGATGAGTGTGTGCCAGACTATTTAGTGCAGTCTTGTTGTCACTCTGAGTGCAGACTCCACTGATGAGGATCAGGCTGAGTGTTTCACCCTGCATTCAGTCTTCATGTTAGACAAGGATGCAGAAATCTTCAGCTCACTCAGTATCTGTAAACCCGGTTAATCTCACCTGGTCTGTCGCAGTCCACAGCTGGTGCACTGGGTGGAGTCCTGGTTCCTGCTCTCTCCTCTCCTCTATGGTCCACACACCAACAATATCCAGAGGAACTGTGGCACTGAAATACACAACCATAAAATACTATATTGACAGTACTCTTAATAATAATGAGAACAAAAACAAAAACAGAAAAAAGAAGAAATCCATCTCTGTTTGAAGAGACGTTGGTTTTACCTGTTGAGGTGTGTACTGTCCGTTAGCGTCACACTGAGGTACGTATGCTCCAACTACAGGATATCCATCTGAGCCGGTGGTCTGCACTCTGTCTCTGTGGTGCTCACACTGAGTCTTTGGACGCTCTGGTTCAACTGGAGAAAGTTTCATGAGACACACAAGGGTTCTTAACAAAACTACATATATGATTTATGATTTACAAAACCTTTTTTACAGATTGTCCTGTTGAACCTTAACATGGCTGGAAAAGTCTGCTAACTGCTATACATGCTTTCTTTGTAGATGTAGATTATATTACTTTTCTTAATTCTTGAAGCACACAGATGGAGTCTGCACGTCTCGAGCTGTCACTTCATCACCTCAGTTTAGTAATAAACCATCTGGTGTGCATTGTGTACATTTCCTCTACAACTTCTGGCTTGTTAAAGCTCCAACTAAATCCTGGATAAACTGGATACTATAAATATGTCTTGCTGGCTTCTTAGATTCTTGTCAGTCAATATAATTCACCAAGATGCTGCAAAATATTTGCACTTCATGTTATCATCCTGCATGTTTACTCAAGCCTCCTGCTCCTAAACTGGGATTATCCAAACCATCTTGTTTTATCCGCTGTAACTCTCATATAAATAAAAAAACCTCCGGGGTCTTTGGAAGGATCTAAGTGTGGTCTAACCTGGTTTGTCACAGTCTTTAGGTGGTGTACCAGGTGGAGTCCTGGTCCCTGCTCTCTCCTGTCCCCTGCTGTCCACACACCAACAATGTCCGGAGGAGCCGTGACACTGAAACAGTAATAAAAGGATAATTAAGTTGTTATGTCTGTAAGTAATATTCAAACTGTTGCAAAGACAGTTAAATATGTATTAATATATTAAAGATGCTAACCTGCAGTGGCAGGTACTGTCCATCAGCATCACACTGGGGCACATATGCTCCGACAACAGGATACCCCTCTGAGCTGATGGCCTGTGCTCTCTCTCTGTGGTGCTCGCAGTGAGTTTTAGGACGCTCGGGCTCATCTGGAAAACATTTACGAGTTTACACAAGTTTACACAAGGTATTAAGATACGCACACAAATTGTTTCTCGCAGATCCAGAGTTGCAGGTCTGGGTGATATCAGGGTGAGTTGCTGTGCTTTATTGAGTCAACATGTCAGTAATGTCTCACAGACAGGCCTGTTGGACTTTTACATGCCTCATTAAAGAAAACCACCACCAAAGTGCTCTCCTCGCTCTGCCGTCCCACTGTGCTGATGACAGTCAACCATTTTGACCTCTGACAAACCTCTTCATCATCTTTGGTAGTATCATGAAAACTCCTGCACAAACTGCAGTCTTCCAACGATCCCTGAATACCTGACATTTATTATGGACGATCCTACTTCTACAAGTCTGGTACATCTGCTTTTACGAGCTTGTTCAAGAAAAAAAAAACTACAAATCCCTCTCCTCCGTAAGTTTTCTCTTTATGTTTATGTTCCCTAAATCTCTTATGAAAAGTTGCACAGTGTTTGATTTTACCTCATTAACTGTCATCACTCCTCTTTGCATCCATTCTTAAAAAACAGCAGTCTCACCTGGTTTGTCACAGTCTTTGGGTGGTGTACCAGGTGGAGTCCTGGTTCCTGCTCTCTCCTGTCCCCTGCTGTCCACACACCAACAATGTCCAGAAGAACCGTGACACTGAAATATACAATTATAATAATCAACACTGAGCAAAGACATTATGACTCCATACATTAAAACCAGATCTTACCTGTTGAGGTGTGTATTCTCCGTTAGCGTCACACTGAGGCACAAACGCTCCAACTATAGGATATCCCTCTGGACCGTTGGTCCGCACGCTGTCTCTGTGGTGCTCACACTGAGTTTTTGGACGCTCTGGTTCATCTGGTTCAGAAACGTGGACGAGGATTAGCAGGTCATAAAAATCGTTCAGATGTCTCATATCTTTTTCAATTCTTATCTGATAAAAAACAGTTGCAGTAACTTTTTGCCAACAGCTAAAATAACTAAAGCAGTTTGTGTTTCTAAACTTGTTCATCTGGCTCAGAAAGATATAAAATAACAGCATCATATAAAAATTCTGTGACTCCAACACGGATTAGAAGGTCATAAAACCCACTCAGCTGTTTTATATCTGTGTCAACTTTTATCTCATAAAAACAGTTGTAGTAACTATTTGCCAATAGCTAAAAAACTGAATGCACTTCTTATATTTTTAGCTTCTTCTTACTGTTTCACTCTGCTGTCCTTTGATTTCAACCTTCCACCACACACAGAGTCTCACACTGACATCACCTGTTTTTCCAGGCATACCAAGGCTGTGACCCAATGACCTCAATAGTGCGCCACTTACAAGGTTAGACACACACTCACGTAAACGTGCTGTCTGTTTGACTTGTCATTAAGTTGAGGAATTAGGGGGTTCACGGGTCAATGTTTAGCAAGAAAACCTTGGAGAGCCGTGACATAATACACCTGCTGACGCTGTTCCTGTTGCTGCAGACGGGAAAACAGCTCTGAGAGCAAAGAGAATGAGAGCTGTGTGTGTGTGTGTGTGTGTGTTTTTATTTCTCACCTGGTTTGTCGCAGTCTGTAGGTGGCGCACCAGGCGATGTCCTGGTTCCTGCTCTTTCCTGTCCTCTGCTGTCCACACACCAACAATGTCCAGAAGAGCCATGACACTGAAGAACGAGTCATTTTATCATGTCACATTATAATTAAGTTAAAAAAAACAACATCAGCTAATCTGTTTGTAATTTAGCAAATCAGTGATCAATGCTGACCTGCAGTGGTGTGTACTGTCCATCAGCATCACACTGAGGTACGTATGCTCCAACTATAGGATATCCCTCCGGACTGGTGGTCTGCACACTGTCTCTGTGCTGCTCACAGTGAGTTTTAGGACGTGCAGGTTCATCTGGAGAGGAAAACACAAAATGTTTATTTGTCAACTTAAAAAAATATTAAAGAAATTCAAATTTTTAAACTAACAGATTGTAGCTCTGGTCCCCTGCTTTCAGTATTTATGCTAAGCTAACAGTCTTGTTGTTTCAGTTTAATATCTCATGTCTAAGAAAGAGATCTATCTTCTAATTTAACTTTCAGTAAGTAAATTGGCTTATTTATTAAACTATTCTTTGAACACCTGAAGGTTTTTTCATTGCAGAGATGTCAGGTTGTTTCCTTCAGCAATGATCTTGTTTTAAAGCTGAGACTTTCCTTTTCTCCAAATGAGATTAGATGGTGTGCATTCACAGTCAAACTCTCACCTGGTTTGTCACAGTCTTTAGGTGGTGTACCAGGTGGAGTCCTGGTTCCTGCTCTCTCCTGTCCCCTGCTGTCCACACACCAACAATGTCCAGAAGAACCGTGACACTAAACACAATTTCCCAAACCATAATTAATTATATTCAAAAAATTAAATAACTGTTAAGAAAATAATGTTTTAAGGGTTTCATAAATTATAAGCACTGACTTGTAAAGGTCTATATTGTCCGTTGGCGTCACACTGAGGCACAAACGCTCCGACCACAGGATATCCATCTGGACGGGTGGTCTGCACGCTGTCTCTGTGGTGCTCACACTGAGTTTTTGGACGCTCTGGTTCAACTGTAAATGAAGAAAAAAGTTTCAAATCTTAAGGACAGTCTGCTTGATATATAATAAGAATTTTTAAGTGCAAATTAATATCTCTTAATTCTCAGGCTAAGTTAGGTCAAAAGAAAGAGGAAATGTCAGGTATGTTTGGAAGTTTTAGTTTCATTTTTTTCTCCTCCTCCTTTTCTTTCCTGTGATGAAGCACACCAGGATGGTGTCATCTGCATATATGAGCATTTTTTTAAAGATTTAATGATCAGAAAAAATATAAAGGAATGAAAAAGGCCAGATCATAGGTAAGATCCATGAAAACAAGTTGACAAGCTACAGCAGCTAATGTTACACTCTGGTGTGAAAGTTTATACTTAGTGGGATCAGCCTATAATTGTCTATTGCCTCAGTTGCCTAAATGGCATGTTAACTGGCTTTAAAATGGGCATTCATCATTTTTAAAACAAGCCAAGATTACTGGTTAATCTTAATCCAGCTAAGCCTGTGAAAACGGTGGTATAATGTCTGCGTTGTTTGTGGAGGAACTTTGTCAAGTCTGAGAAAATAAACCTGACGAGGTCGCTGATGTCACTCATGTTGTCTCAGCTCAGGCTTGAAGACAACAAATGTATAAAAGAAAAGTCTGTATTACAAACCAGGGGAGGGGGGTTTGAAGGATGTGGGTCTATAATAGGCAGGGAGAGTCTGAACCTAAGAAATACAGCTGCATTATGGGAAATAAATGACCCATTGCATTTAGAGCTTGACTTATACTGAAGACTAAAGTCAGAATATCTTGACCTCTTTGGTGTCAGTAACTATCTCCCTCAAACCTGATATGAAGAGATAATATTTGTGACTTGATGTGCGTCACTGAGAAGTTTTTCTCCTCACCTGGTTTGTCACAGTCCGTGGGTGGTGTACCGGGTGGAGTCCTGGTTCCTGCTCTCTCCTGTCCATTAGTCTCCACGCACCAACAGTGTCCAGAGGAACCATGACACTACAATGATAACGTCAACAAAAATAACGTTAACTGGTATAAAATCAAGCACATTTTCTTTTAGTTGGAGGTAATTTAACAATAAATAAAATAGTTAATTAGTGACGAACCTGCAGTGGTGTGTATTGTCCATTCACATCACACTGGGGTACGTATGCTCCAACCACAGGATATCCATCTGGACCGGTGGTCTGCACACTGTCTCTGTGGTGCTCACACTGAGATTTGGGACGCTCTGGTTCATCTGGAGAGATTAAAATTAACAAACAAATTAACAAGTTAACAGAGCAGAAAACTTCTACCGCCATTAGCTACCATCATGCATCATGATACTTTCAATACAGCAGACTGTGGATGTGTTTTGGTTTGTGGGTGAATGTCCCACCTGGTTTGTCACAGTCTTTAGGTGGTGTACCAGGTGGAGTCCTTGTTCCTGCTCTCTCCTGCCCCCTACTGTCCACACACCAGCAATGTCCAGTGGAGCCATGACACTGTAAAATCATTAAATGTTTGTAAATGAGTATTTCACTTAATTAAAATCATCAGCAGACATGTGCTTCAGCGTCAGTCTTTGCTCACCTGCAGAGGTCGGTAACGTCCGTCAGAGTCGCACTGAGGGATGAAAGCTCCGATACTGGGTCGTCCACTTTGATCTGCTCCGCTCTGCAGACTGTCTCTGTGCTGCTCACACTGGCTCTTTGGACGAACCGTCTCTCCTGTAGACAAACAGTTAAAGACAATACATTTTATTCTTGTTTTTTCCTTCCGTCCCATATACTTTTATGTCTTTTAGTTATTTCCACATTATTTCCACATTCATTTGTTAACGCTCCATTAAAACAAACTGCACTTTCAGATTAGTTCCTATGAGTTTACAAGTGTTTTTTATAAGAAACTGAGCAGCTCCGAATATATAAAAGAAAGTGTAAAATGTAAGCAAATTAAAACAAAAGTAACTTGAAAAAAAATAAACATTGGACTCACAGACAAGAAATATCACAAAAATATGATCCCATGAACACATGAACATGAAAACATGTGGTGGCAGTAATTTTACAGACCTTCCTGCTGGGAACAGTAGAAACCATCACCATAAAAACCAGGCTGGCACTGACACTGGAAGGAGCCCAGTCCATTAATACATCTGGCATTGATGTGACATGGAGACGAGCTGCATTCATCTACGTCTGAGAAAACAGAGGCAGCAAAACAGAAATCAGCAACCACGAATGTAGAAACACGTCCTCAAACTGGACTCTGGAGTTTAGAATAGATTTTTTCACCGATTTCACATATTCATACTGATAAATAAAACTGATATTTGGCTGCTGGCTGGAAAATATTATCAGTGTTTGATTTGTGGTTTTTGATAGTTTCATGCGTGATGTAAAATATTATTTTATCTCGGGAGGGTTGAGCAGAAGTTCATCAAAAGTTCATGCTAATGGCTGGAAGGTCCACACACACACACACACACACACACACACACACACACACACACACACACACACACACACACACACACACAGGTTTTTTTCTCCTCCACACATTCCAAAGCAAAACACACATTGTGTCATTGCTCCATTTGTCTTTCACTTTCACCCCCTCTCCAATCTAATCTCACCCTCTCCTCCTCACACTGGTCCTCTCTTTCCCACTCGTTTTCTCACGTTCGTCACCCATCCTCCCCTCTCTCACTCTGCCTCCTGGCTTTTCGCAGCTGTGTGTTAACTGTTGTGGAAGAAATGTTATGCCTGCGCTCAGACAAATATGAGAGTCTCTTCCAAATATTCGGATCATTTTGGAAAAATGCAGCAAAATCTCTCTTATGTGACCAACAAGTGTAACTGAAAACCAAAGGAAAGGACACGAGGAGACCACGAGGAGGCTGTGATAATGACACCGTTTCTATTGTATTAAAGTATATGTTTACAGAGGTTTCCTTTTTGTTTGTATAGAGCATCATACTCATAATTACAGCACATGCAGGACGACGGGCTGACACGGCCTGATTCAGCACACAGCTGCGTGTTTAGTGGTCGTAGTTGACGTCTGACTGAAGCCAAGCCTTTGTGTTTAGTGGCTTGAGCTGATGTCCTTGTTGATGCAGTTTTTCAGTGAAATAAAGGAGCGTAACAGAGCTCAGCTTAAAGACAAACCACTGCATTGAGCTCGTCATTCTTTAAGAAAATAATGAACAGGTGTTAAAACATGAGCTGAAACAGTTTCAGCCGACACAAAAACAAGTAACATCGGGTCAAGAGATCTTGTTTAGGGAACTTTCAAGTACTAAACAGCTGCTCTAATGGTATTGATACAGTATCAACTAATACAGCATCAATACCATTAGGAAAGCTGCTTAGTTGGTCTGATATTTTATTTATTTTATTGTAAAATCAGACCAGCATATGTCTGTTTTAACATTTAGTCATGAGAGGATGGGCTCTGAGGACGATACTGTCAGTCTATTGTGGTTCAGTCCAATAGACTGTATAAAAAACAGTGGATGGAGCCACCATGATGTCACTCATTGGTTTGTAAAGTTCAGTGTTCAAGTCTGACATTATGGTCGTCACCATTTTAGTTTTCTGGAATCAAAAGTGACCTGATATGGCTGAGATGTTGGAGATGGAGAGGACTGCTGTAACTTGCGGACAACTAGCAACTGCTTTGACTCAAAACAGCTACACCCTTAATTATGATACATTAAAGACCTTAATATAAATTAAACAACTGAGTTATAAAAATATACATTAAATTCACTCTATATACAGTTCACAAGAACTGGGAAAAAAACTATAAAGCTAAAAACTGTTTTATAACAAGCTGCTGTAAAGTCGGGCATTTTCACGTAGAGCTCTATGAGGGCTGACTCACTTATGGAGCCTCAAGTGGCCGTTCATAGAACTGCAGTTTGTGACTCACCAACGCATGTGCGTCCGTCGAAGCCAAACTCATAGCCACTCTGGCACTGACAGCGATGGCTACCAGGCAGGTTCACACACTGAGCATGAGCACCGCATGAAGCCAGGCTCTCAGCACACTCGTCTATGTCTGCAGAGAGAGAAAAAGAGACCAAATGAGACAGTTTTTATAAGAAGTCTTGAGCTTATAAAACAGGAACCCTCTATATAATCACATGCAGCACGCTGTATGTGTATGTGAACATAAAAGCTGTAATTAAGGGCCATTACTGGAGCTGTTTTATATACAGTATGTGCCTGCTCCATTATATAACACATACCCACACACCTGGATTCTTGATTGCATTTTTTTAAATGTACTGTGCAACATACAGGACCAAACCACATACAGATTATATGACTAGAAAGAGACACTGAGGCCCAATCATGGGAACTGAGACCGAGCTTGGGGCTTTCCTAATGCTGTCAGCAGGAGAGAAAGACCTGCTGCTGGGCTAATGACAGGCCACGCACCAGCTTAAAGCCCCACATGTCTCTGTTAACTACAGAACATGGAGGAGGAGGAAGAGGAAGGATAAAGAGACGAGTGAAGAGCGCAGATGATTCCCTCCATCCAGCCTGCCTGCGCTCGACTCGTTTACGGTGGATGGACAGATGTTGATGAAATGCAGACGCGCTGCCTTGAACTGTCTTTAGTCTGCATGTGTTTGTGTGTCTTAAGTGTGTGAGGGGGAGTGACACCATTATACTGAGCAGAGCATTTGATGTGCTGACACTGTCCTGATGCCTGACAGTACATCCAGAGAGACTTCTTCAAACAGGACGTTTTCTCTCTGCCGTACCGTAACAGTTGCGTCCATCCCCTCGGTAACCAGTAGCACACTGGCACTGGAAGGCCTGGCCCTCCAGTGGGATACACTGGGCTGTGGTGTCACAGTCATGGTTCCCGGCGTAGCAGGGGTTGACCAGCTCCGGCTCTGTTGGCTCAGCTGCAAAGAAAAGTAGAGACGGATTAAACAACATGAGGGATAAAAGGGAAAGAAGCTCCTTTAAGTGAAAGTAACTATACAAAAAGAGAGGAAACTTAAGCAACAGAGGTAGAAATAAGATAAAATATTACAACATTAACATTTAGTTTGTAAATCCAGAGAGAAACATTAAAAAAATCGACTCCTCAACACTCAAAAATGTGCTGAAATGAGAGTAATAGAGATCTGGATTATTTAGCTGTAAAAGTCCAGCGATTATAGTACAGCACACATTTTACACACATGTAAAATCAGCCCAGACAAGTTCCCATAGGATGGTTTCCTCTGAGGAAGTGACTGCGCTCGTGTTCTCAATATACAACATATGGATGAAGTTAGACACACGTTTGTATGGGAGATCGACAGACAGGGGGATGAGTGAACGGATGTGTGTTCGGTGTTTCCTTACCAACACACAGCTCAAACACACAAAACTAATTAAACAACAAATCCGTAGACTTGTTTCTGAAAAGAAAAAGGAAATACCTAAATAAATACGCAGAGAATTAAATGCTTCCCTGCTTCACGATGTTTCCGAGCGCATTCATCAGGATGAGCAGCAGTGTGGGAATCGAGCCTAATATCTTGGCGGTGTCGGAGCTTTTCTCTCCCAACTGAATCTGATCCAACGAACCACTGAAAAGCTGTTAATCAGTATCGTTTTCAGTGTTATTGCAAAACATTTATGCGATTATTTGTCTGCTTTGGATGGGGATTTAGTGCATAAATGTAAGTATTACGGGATGAATTTGTTTTCACATTGTCGAAACATCTCGGGAAAATACCTTGAATTGAAAAACCTCTTCACTGCACCACCTAAATACTTTTCCAAATATAGAATTTAAGAAGTTTAAAGAGAGAGTTTGAGTGTTTGCACAGTTTATATTCCACTTAAGGAAAATAGCACTAGATTTTCTGAGTCTAATCTTTAGCAGTCTGGTCATAAATGTTTACATACTACATGTGCAGTTATCCGTGGGAATAAGAGAAACAAACAACCTACAAGAAAATGAAAATTACAGCACTTATATCTGTTTTTCATAAAGTTTATGATGGAGGGGCTTTTTCTTTACAATAAAGAGCTTTATGCACCATAAACAACAACACACACACACACTTGCACCTAAACAAAATCAAACGCACAGACATTAAGCACAGCTTGTTTCCATCTTACAGCCGGAGGCCAACGTTGGCTCATTATCAAAGAGAAAGAGAGAGACTCTTCAAAGTCTGAATGTGGCCGGGAAGACGGAGAGATGAGAGGGCGAGATACATGTGGATGGGAGAGAAGACGAGGTAATTAGAGAGAGAGAGAGAGAGAAAGAGAGAGAGAGAGACAGGCAGTACAAACCATCAAAGTAACGAATGCAGTTTGCCACCTGTTGATCTCTCACAAAGTTACTTCACACACACACGCACACACAGACCCACGCAGACATACACACACAAGCAAACACACTGGTTTCGAAGGGACGTATATAAAACTGTGTCAGGACAGCTGAGGTGACAGATCCAGGTGTTTAAAGGGGAACTCCACTAATTTACAGATGTGACGTCAGTTCATGAAGGGTTCGACTCAGCCTGTGATGACGGACGCTACGTGTCGTCTGCAGCTCAGGAGGTTTCTGAAGTCTGAGACAATAACTGATGATGTTAAAGTGATGTAATCAGGGTTATCTGGAGTCAGGCTTTAAATGTTTGTCAGAAAATCTGAGTTATAAACTATGAGAACTGAACTAAAAAGGTTAAAGCATTTAACAGGCAGAGAGGATCTAATGATCAGCGCACAGTTGCATTATGGGAAATGTAAGAGCTTTTAGGGGGAACCTACACAGCAACAGCAACTCTTATTTAAATCTGTCTCTTAAAGGTACCTCAACTTAATTGAAATCTAACACTAAATAGCTGGAATACCACTTTAAAATCTCATGAGATAGAATTATACAACTTTGAAAAATCACAAAAGTAACAATCCTTTTTTCTTTTGTTACAGCAAAAAGCTGAAATGATTAAATAATTTGTTTATTGGCATAATGTAGCAGCTTCTGGCTGAAGAAACTGAACTTTTTCCTTTCTTTTCTTTGCTGAAAGTTCCCTATTTTCAACAGTGTGACTGAAAAGAAGGAGGAGGCTTCGCATTTGGATTCAGCGTGAGTCGTATCTGAACGTGACCTTGTACAGAAAAAGAGTGACAAAGGTCAGGTGGTCCAGATATTTAACAGTGTAAACCAGTTCGTTTATATTAAATCACACAACTGTAAGCTGTCGCCTATTTACCACAAATAATACTGTAGATGAGCTGCTGGCTCTACTGTCTTAATCAAAATAAGTTGAGAAGAGAAACATTTTTGAGGCACCACAGCTGTTTGAGGTGTATCAAGATATTGATCTTCATGAGAGAAGAGTGATGTGTTATAATAACACACAAGTTATTGCACAATCTGTGCCAATCTGTTACAAACAAAGAATTTCATTTTAAATCTGGCGTTTCAGTTAAAGGATTATAAATTAAATTGAGAACAAAAGCGGCGGTTGTGTGTTTTACGAACCAATAAGACTGGATTAAACTTTCATCATCCTCATGTTGAAATGAGGTGACAAAAAGGGGAAACAGTGAAACCAGGTTCGTCTCCTCTCGGCCTTCAGTTCAGCGTCTGAAGTTTCCCTACAATCTCTGATTCTCATGACATCAGTGGGCAGCTATTCTGCCCGGCAACCCCCCCTGCTAGAAAATCTGTCATTGGCTGTGATATTATTTCCCAGAGAGTGGAAGACCCTTGAAAACACACACACACACACACACACACTCTCTCTCTCTCTCACGCACACATCACTTAACCCGTGTTTACAAAACCCCTGATCCCCAAAAGCTCTTCCAGCTGTGCTCTGGGTGTGTCACTGTGTGTGCGTGTGCATGTGCGAGATGTGTCATCATAACCTTTTTAATCAACGTGTTGACGTTTAAATGACAGAAACTTGGTCTGGATTCAAAAACTGTGTGTGTCTGTGTGTGTCTGTGTGTGTCTGTGTGTGTGTGTGTGTGTGAGAAGGGGGGGGTCTTTTTTTTGTTTTTTTGACGTCTCTCTGGTTTTTATCAGACAGAGTGGGTAAAGAAGGCATGACCCGCGTGTGTTGACAGAAACAGAACATGACGCATGTTCATGTTGTGCTTCTCTGACACACATCTCCATGTTGGTGAAGTCTGTTTATCAGCTGGTATCTGGTGGACGGATGAGTGCAGATGATGCAAGAGAGGATGAAAATGAAGCAGAAGAAGCTCAAGTGTGAGAAACTTTGGTAAACATAATTAAGAAGAAGGCAGAACTAAAAGCCCACGAACAAAATGTCTTAAATTGGATTGGTACAATAGATTAAAACCATTATGGCCATTAAGTTTTAAGGTTCTGGTTTTGTTTTTTGGTACCACAGAGTTCTTTCACATACCGAAGTTTTTGGTTTTTTTCTCTCCATTTTTTTCATTTACTCTCATTCCTGAATTTTATTGAATATTGAATGTCATTGAACACTGCTGACCTCCATTAGACTTTAACTACTCAACAAGCTCACTTTATAAAACGGTGTCGACACTTGTCCAGGTTCATGTCATAAATGTCAATCATCTGCGTGAAGAGCCCGAACTAGATTAATCGCAAAGTCAGCTGTGACGCAAATCGCGGTCTCGACGATCTTTAAAGCGGCGTAGTGTGTCTGCGGCCTTTAGCAGACAAAGAACTCAGAAACAGCAGAGGTATTACAGGCATTTTCGCATTGTTTTATATGGTTTCAATATATAATAAGCCCTCATCTTTCAGCGTGTGTGTTAAAATCCGAGCTGCGGCTTGGCTGAGGTTTCTGTGGCAGCGCTGCAACAATTACGAGGTGGTCGGGTTGCTGGTTGCGGCTCCGGAACAGAAAACCTCACGTTTCTTGTGTTCGGCGGCTTAAAGATTGACGGTGGTGGTCTGAGATGGATCCAGGCAGACACTCAAAGACTCAGTTCTCAACACAATAAGCCTTTAGTCGAAGTGAAGACATCAGCTGGTCAGCGTCGACCACGTGACGGAGGTCCCTCCCTGACCACAGGCAGTCTGGACCGTTATATTTCCTAAACCTGATTCCATAATTATGTTTTCTAACTTCACACAGGATTACGTTCATATATTTTATTGATACTATATAATTATTTCAGATTTATGAACAGAGAAACTGTGTTGTAGATGTTTGAGGCCTGAAGAACACATGTATCCGCGTACATTTCAACACTTCTAAGATTAGTTCAGAAATATGGTGCGAGTTTTATTCGGCGCACTGTGCTGCAGTCTGTTTCCCTTCATGTTTCTGCTGCATGTTTTCAATGACCGCTGGCTGAAACACTAAAAGCCATCCAGGAACTAATTAAGCTTTACTCCAGTTTCTTTCATCACAGCTGTACTCTCTCAGAGCGGCCTAATCCTCACAATTACGACCTTAGATATTACTTATATTACTCTTGTCATTATTAGTTCTCTAAAAGATGGATGATAATAAACACTCTTAAATACTTGTGTGGAAGTGCATCAAAGTGTTCATCAAATCTAACTCAGACTCGGGGATTAAGATGGTTATTAAGCAGCTCCGCAGTAAATATCGTTTCCACTTAATGAACCACATCTGGTTTTTTAATAAAAGCCTGATGTTTCCATCTGATCCTACTTTGACTCACCTCCGACAGGGCTGATCTTGTTTGTGATGGCGTATCTGAGGATCCGCTCCTCTTTGACGTACATCACAAACACCCTCTCCATGGTGATCTGAAGCGTCTCCGGGACGGCGGCACGGTTGTCGTGTTGACAGTCGCGGTAGGTGATGTTCTGCTTCAGCTGGAAAGAGAAGGACTCCGAGCCTCTTTCTGCTGAAACCACTGAGAACTCCCGCACAGACGTGGACGTGGCGACTGGAGGAAGAGGAAGTGAGATGTTTTGGGCGAACAGAAGCATCAGATTTTACGCACAGTCTTTCTGTAGTGGTTGTTATGGTTACCAAAGGGGTAGTACTGGTAGGTCTCCTTGAAAGGATCCATGGTGACTTCAGATCCAGGTGGTAAGAAGGGCACTGAGCCGGTGATTGTGGTGTCCACAGTGAGGTGGTTGTGGTCGTCAAGGCCACGGCCCGTCTGAGTGATTACTAGGCGCTGGTTGCCGGGGTAAAAGGTCACCTCTGCAAGACGAGTGAACTCAGCACCTGGTGAAACAATCAGACCATCAATCAATCAATCACTTCTTTTATTTATAGAATGATTTAGCATTACAGATTCCTGCAGACTCACCAGTGGTACATACCATAAAAAGGAGAATATCTGCAGTGGTTACATCTGAACAGAGCACACACACACTACACACACTACACACACTACACACACTACACACACACACACACTACACACACTACACACACACTACACTACACACACACTACACACACACACAGCTGTTTCCTATTAGAGAAGGGAGGTGGAGGCCTGATATCACATCACGTCTCTGGAGACAATACAGCTGGCTGGGACTCCCAACACACTCACATACACACACACACACATTGAGGAGTTCCCTCGGCTGTGAGGCTCAAGGGTCAAAATGTACAAGCCAACATTCTTAAACAACAAACAAACACACTCACACACACACACACACACACACACACACACAAAGACACTAACAAACACAAACACACATTACCTGTGATTTTGAATCCTGCTTGGCTGTTGGGCAGCTCCAGAGCAAACAGCCACCCAAACAGCTCTCCTATTGGTGCAAGTGGCATCAGAGCCCATCCCACTGGCTCGGGCACCTGACCAATCAGCACAAAGTTCCCGGATGAAAACGTAGAACATAAAACATGGATGAGAAAAGCGACTTCATATTGGGAAAATGCGAGTATGAGCAGCAGATGGAAATGTTGAATTTTAGACTCCCACCTCACTGATGGCTGTGTACGCTCTCCCATCTCCAACCACGATGTACGCGTGAAGATCAATGTTGTTCAGCTCCACCGGAGTCGAACCCACGGTCACTGTTCCGCTCACTTTACCGCTGACACGCTGTGGAGCACCTGGAGGAGCAGCACAAGGAAATAAAACACTGAAAAACTACTTTAAACAAATCATTGTGTACCTGTTCACTACTAGATTTTAAAAACTGAATTAAGTTAAATTTGTTTCTGCATTGCGCTCTAACCCTCTGGTAGACAGTGGCGTCCGTTTCCGTAAAAACCAGGCCTGCAGTGACAGCAGTAGCCTGTGGCGTAGTCAGAGCAGAATGCATTCTGGGAGCACTGCTGTTGGAATCTAGCACAATGAAAAAAGGAATAAAAATTAACCAACAATTAGTGTTACAGATTTTTTAACTTTTACAGAGACTGAATGAAAATTATTAATAGGAGCATTAATTTTCCATTTGTTGTGACAGAACCAGAGTCTGTCCTCGTTATTCCACACATTCCTCTTCACCAAGATCTAGCACCTTCATTACCCACAATGCAACAAAACTACCAACAACTCAGATTTACTGTGTCATGCTAGTAGTTTCAACGGCTGCTAATGAAGCCTGGAACTGCAGACGTGAGGAGCAAGCTGCAGACGTCTGATATGCATTTTTTTTCCCCAGAAACCCAAATTTTCATAGATTATTAAACTTGTAGCCTTCATCAGCATTTAAAAAAGAAAAGCCCCAAGGTCCAGCCCCTTATCCATCCTGAAATTTACACACAGAACTGAATTAAATCAAATAAAAACAGTTAGGAATATACATTTCTTTACGAGCAACAAAAAGGTATTTATCATGTTATGTGGTCTTCACTTACCTGGCACATGTTTCCTTATTCTCTGTAGTGTATTGAATAACTGCAAGAGAGAACAATAAATAAATTATTACAACTTATTATCATTTTCTAAGATCTTAACAAAATGGATTAATAGGAAATAAGAAAAATATGGACATGATGACAACAGGTGTGATTTACAATGTTTAGGTCAGATTTTTTACCTTGATCAGTACTGCAAATAATTTTTTTACCGCTTTAACATACACTTTTCTGAAAAGAAAAAACCTGCTGGGAGTAATAAAGGGGGAGATGCAGAAGTATCTGTGAGGTCAGTTACACCTGCTTGAACCCTTAAAATACATATTCATATTGTCTTTGTTTGCAATATTTGCATGACAAAACACGTAAGTGTTAATGTCAAACATT
This sequence comes from Acanthurus leucopareius, assembly GCA_029814765.1. NCBI lineage: Eukaryota > Metazoa > Chordata > Actinopteri > Acanthuriformes > Acanthuridae > Acanthurus > Acanthurus leucopareius. The sequence goes on along the minus strand of JAQMCX010000041.1, from coordinate 12,056,989 downwards.
ATAGTTGTTTTAGGTACAGATGGACAGAAGAATGAGAAGGTTTAAAGGATCCAGTGAGACGTTTACACACACACTCACACAAACACGCTCAAAAACACACACACTCACACAAACACGCTCAAAAACACACACACTCACACATACAGACTCAAAAACACACATACCAAGGAACCCATTGGAGAGAAAACAGCTGTTGCAGTCCTCCACACCCACTGATCCACTTACACACTTAACACACACACTGGTTTCTATATATAAATATATATTATGTAAATATGTATATATATTTCTTGCTGGGGCAAACACTTGGGGATTATTGCTTTTCCCTGAGAAAAAACTTCTGACACACAGGAAGTGATGCTCAGCTCTTGATTTGTTTGGAATAAACAGAAGAAGAGAGCTGGTTTATTAGCATGAAGAATGTTGGTCACCACTGCTGAGCGGACAAAAATAATCACACTGACGTTCCCACTAACATTTCTTACACCACGAAACTTCAAAGTCTGATAATATATATGGTTTTGAACATCTCCAAGAGAAAACAATCAATGAAAATGTAGCTTTAAACAGCAGAGACACTTTGACTGAAACTCCTCAGTCCTGCTGCAGTAACTTCCACTCACTCAGAACAACAAGTGTTTCTTTCTCTCTTATTTGTCCCTTTTACAGCTGATTTGGGAACGAATGCAGCATTTTATCATCCTACAGGGGCATCACACACACACACACACACACACACAAAAGCACACACATCAACACAGGATGTCAGGATATTTTCTCAGCAAACGGCTCACACAAGAGACAAATCACTGCACTTTTACATAGATAAACACACACACACACACAGACACACACACACACACACACACACACACGCAGACACACATGTGTGAATCCTGCAGAGGGAAACCCCCAATCAAAATGTTTTTATGTTCTGTCCAACTTTTATAAACATTAAACCCATGAGGGCTTAAAAAAATGAAGTCGTGTGGATCGGAAAACGGTGTGTTTTCTCAGGCTTGGATAACGGGACATTTGGAAATGACTGATGATGCTCTGAGCCGAAAAATCTACTTTTCCTAAACACCAGCAAGGATCATTGATTAATGGGATTCAAAACAACTTGTTTAAATTGAGAAATTAGAGCTTTTCGATAACTAAATAAGGGATTATTTTACCCCAAATATTTAAAAAAATGCTTAATTTGTTGGCATATTTCTTTGCATCTTCTAGGAAAAAACTCTTTTATCACTCCAAAGTGAACTTAGATGCACTTTTTTTTTTCGCACCAACATTTTTTTACATTTCTGACCATTATGTAACCAGGAATGTTGACTGAGAACACATTCTTATTTACTGCAAAAGCCTGTGGGAGTAGTTGAAGGGAAGGGAGTGTTGGAAACACACACACACACACCATACACACACATCCACACACACCTGGGAGCTGCCCAGCACAACGGCAGTATTGTGCGGCCAGCTGCTGAGCTGCTCTGCAGCAGACAGCGATGTGACGCTGCCCTCCTGTTCCTCAGAGTGAGCGTCCTTTGATTTGAGCAGACAACCACACATGTTTACATGTTTGCACACAAACACGTCTTTTGTCTCTTACCTCCTGTTTCAAAATCAACATCGTCTTCGTCCACGCTGACCACATGACCTCCGGGGGAAAGAGGCGGTTCATTTCTGTAAGGGGGGTAGACGTCGACCACGTCCAGAGGAACCTACGGAGACAGATACAACAGGAATGAGCTACGTTTGACTTCAAATGTGTTCTCCTGTTGTCATTGAGGGGCCAAGCCAATACTCTTTTAACTCTCTCCAGATGCTGTAAACCAGAGAGTTGTGCATACTTTACAAATTGTATACAGTTCACCGTATGTTGGGTATCATGAGAGCAGCCAGGCAGCGCTTTTGTTTAAACCACCATACAACAAAGAAGCGCTCCATTATTCCCACAGAACCTCCAAAAAGCCACAACTTCAAATTATTACAGCAAAGTTCTCAGTACTGACAGAACTGCCACTTTAAATTTATCTTTTTTCCTACATGCTGTAATAAATTGGGGTTTTTAGGAGAATATGAACAGAATGTTACACACGGCTGCTGTCTGCACGAGCTTTTGTTACAGAAAACAAATGTGGTTCACCAGCTTTGTAATGTTTGTAATTAACGTGTCTTTAATTAAAAAACACAGTGTGAAAAATGGCCTGATTCTGGCCTAAGTTTAAATATTCTTTATACAATTAAGTAATAAACATTACAGCTGTCTTTCACTGATAGGATTTCTGTCTAATCACTTGAATCTGAGGGGCTGTTTTCAGAGTTACCTGTGGCTGCTGCTCCTCAGTCTGCCGAGCACCTCCTTCTGGTCCTGTTCCTGGAGGACTGGGTGGAGCATATTGCCTCTCTTCTGGCTCTGAGTTGTACTTGGGTTCAGAGGTCAACGGCACATCTTCCTTGTCGTACGCCACCTGAGGACCAGAATCCTCTGAAGGAGAGAACGGAGCCTCAGGATTTCCAGGCTGATGGGACTCTGAGTTATCGCCACCAGCAGGTGCTGGCTGGAATTCGGGGCCTCCGCCTGTCAGAGGGTAATCGTCCTCGTCTTCATCCTGGTTATCGGGGTCATAAGTGTTATATTCCTCAAACTCGGCGTACTCAGGGGTGGTGGTGTCCTAAAGGAAGGAAATAATCAAGCAGACAGAGGACATTTCTGCTTATTTTATCACAAAAAGCAATTAAATGTGAATAAAACTAATAGTAGATATTTACCAGGGAGAGGCCATGTCCTCCTGCAGGCAGAGTAGCGAGAAGGCCACCAACGGATGCAGGAACGATGTTGTGGAAAGAGTAACGGTTCCCAGTGTGGAAAAGCCAAACACCTGGGATTCCTGTATTGCCAACCCTGGAGAGCATGAAATCAGTCAGTAAGAGCTCATGTTGTGGCCTTACGTGCCCCAAACACCTCACATGTTATTAGTGTTATTAATTACACCTCTGCTTTTGCTGCACTGGAACGTCAGGATGTCCACTTTGACAAAGGTTAATTATTTTCAGGTGCAAAGCAAACCCTGGAAACTATATTGGATTCAGCTACCTCTTTGGCCTCCTCTTACCTCCTCTGATAATGAAATTTAATTGACTTTCACCTGCTAGTGGACTTTATACATCAGTTTAATATGAACTTCTAGTTACACAACAACAGTATTTTCCAATATTTCTGTTTTCCTGGTCATGTTCACTACTTTTTGCACAAAGATAATAATGGTTTATAACAATATTGTTACATGTTGTCGTAAGGAGATCTGTGATGCGACTTTGAGGGGTTTTTTACTCACTGGTAGAGGTTTTTAACGCTCTGCTCGTTGCTGGTGACGCTGTAATAAGGTCCCTCAGTCCGGGAGAAGATCAGGTAGCTGATTTCTCCCCTGCTGAAGCCGACTCTAGCAGGAAGCTCGATCTCAACGTTATAAGACTCCTTCAGACAAAAAGAAGAGATGTCTATAAGTGCTGAAAAGGCAAAACATCCAGGCTAAAAAAGCTCTGAATTAAGGCTTTTTGTGTGACCAATTTACCTTTGGTAGCGTTCCAAAGAAGTTCAGGCCACCTTCAGGATAGAGGAAGAGCACATACGAGTCGGTCTCATCGTAACCAATGACCGCCTGGAAAGTATTAAACTAAGGAGAAAATGAGGAAGAGGTGTTAGAATTAAAGCAAAGCTGACAAAAAAATAACAACTCCTGCCTTTTTTCATTAAAGTTCGAAGTTCACACACAGCTGGTGAACAGAAACCACAGTATAATGGCATTAGATATGACATGAGGTGGTCATTACGTTTCCTTACACTCTGTTTTGCTGTTTCAGGATAAGGTCACCTCCTGTGTGCGCGAGGTCAGCCCAGCACAAACACCCTGAAATTATTTTAACACTCACTCCTCATATTTAAACTTCACACCTCTCCTTGCACCTCCCCTCTCCTCCCCCCACCCCCCCCGTCTCCTCCTCTTCCTCTCTGATCTTTGACTGTGTTGAGATTCAGGTTTAGTCTCACCCTTCACACCCACCCTCCTTCTCCAACCAGCAGCAACAGACAATACAGTTCGGAGTACGTTGGTTTTGCACAAATTCGGATGAATTAAACTGAATAAGTATGAAGTGATGAACCGGGGAACTTCTTGTCCAAACAGAAGACTTGAGGAACTTATTTCCTACATGTACGCGAGGGCGTGCAGCCCACTCTGTCTCCCAAAACCACAGTAATAAAAACACAGATTTGGTGAATGAGGGGAAGACTGTGAGTGATCCCATGTTGTTTTCCTTTGGGACAGAATCAGATTATCTGTACACACACACACACAGACCAGAAAAATGTACATACACACACACACACACACACACCTTGGTCTCTCAACCCCCAACCCAGATGTTGATCTCCACAGCTGTCTTCCTGTGTGTCTGGACATCTTTCATGATGATGTTACAGCACAAACCAGACATCATTACAATGCGAGACATGGGCTGCACATACAAACACACTTATACAAGTGCGTAAGCAGACACATCTGTCCCTCCACCTATATATTTATCTCCTGTGAGTGTATGTGTGTGTTCCTAATTGTTTACATCAACATCTTTAAACTATCTTGTTGTGTGTGTGGGCGGGGGAGGACTTTGTAGCCCCCAGGCTCTGTGTAATTAGTAAGAAGGGGGGGTCTTTTTTTTCTTTTCATGAAAGAAGGAGAAGAAGCCGGAGTTACAAGCAGGGATTTGCTTCTTCCTTGTCCTCCATGTCCCTTTAAAATATCTGTATTTTTCTCTCCTGCTACCCCTCCTTCTTCCTGGGAGGAGGAGGAGGAGAGGGGAGGGAGAAGATGAGAAGCAAAAGGAGGAGGGGATAGAGGAGAGAGGTATGGACGGAGAGATGAAAGGATGCGGGGGGTTAACAGAGTTAGGAGAGAGGCCATACGTCTGGTTTACAATGGGAGAAATATGGGAGGACAGAAAAGAGGTTTGTGTCTGAACAGAAACATTTGTGGTCCTCAGAGAGCAAATCCTGATCCGGATGAATCCTACTGACATTTGTGATTCCCTGCCTTTTCCTCTAGTGTAACCAGGAGGATGATTTTTGTGGTTTTCCACTTCCATGACTATGATTCATATTAATCCCTCCCTCATGAGCCTTAATAACTTTTGTGATCCCTTAAAATTAGTATCTCATGTCATCATCAGGCAAACAATGTACTTGTAGTTTGTGTAAGTTAGTGACAAAATACCTGTAGAACTGATGGCATTTCCATCAGCCTTAGCTGCACTTTAAGTTCAGTGCTAATTAGCAAATGCTAGCATGCTAACACTATAAACTCAGGCTCAAAGATGACACAGGACATTTATCTGGGTATTTTATGGAGAGGAAAAACTCCCGTGTTAATCATTTAAAGCCAGATCTGAGACCTCACAAGAGGGGCTAAGGGATATGATCAAAATTCAAACATGACAACTATTTATCAATATCAATACTGTTATAACATTGTAGGAATGTATAGTGGTGCTTTCACAAAATATTAGCACAAAGCTGTTTGATAAACAGTCGTCAGCAATGTGGATTTGATGACTAGGTGGGTAAAGGAAAATATGAGGACAGCTGGAAAAGTCTGATAAGTTCAGAAAATTACATCACTTTACTGTAAAAAAAAAAGGCTTTAAAACAAGGAAAAGACAACACTTATGTCATATCAGGACAGAACAACATCAGAAAACTAACAGGATAATGATTTAATATCAATATATTGACCATCACTCTGTATTTGAGTTCGTCTCTGTGTGTAAAGTCGTCCTGGTTTGCTTTAAAGACTCACAGCTGGAAGACAACAAATTGCAGCCGACACACATCAAAGACACAGACAGTGTGTTACGGTGTGTGTGTGTGCGCTCAGACAACCCCCCACCCCAAACACACACACACAACCCTCGACCTCCCTACAGGCCTTTTGTCACACCTTTTTTTTTTTAGTGTACTCACACTCCTCCTTACACTCCTCACACTGTCCAGACACACACACTCACACACACACAGAGCCGCTAATTGTCTCCGGGACCAACATGTGTTTGTTGTCAGGGTCATCCCGTCTGTTCCAGGTTTAAGTGGTTAACATCGTCAGTCTGCTGGGTTTGTCTGCTGCACAGTGAGGGTCCGACAGTCTGGAGAACTCAAATAACTTCAACAAAATACAGGCAGGTTTTTTTTTGTAGACCAGCAAATAAATTTCTATATGAAACACAAGGAGACAATTCTATTCTTTATTTCATTGATTAAATAAACTAGATAAAATGTGTTAATTGATGAGCCTTAGAGGTGCTGGTGAAGAGATTTAGTTGTGTTTTGCCAGATTCAAGCTAACCATTTCCACCAGTTTACAGTCTCAATGCTAATCTAAGCTAATGATTCCCTTCCTTTAAACTTTATCGCGCATTAAAACATCTAAGTGGTGTTGATCTTCTTATCTAAATCTTCATCAATATTTAGTGAATTTTCCACAAGATATAAAAACTTTTAAATTAGTCAAATGTAGTTATAGGCTTTTTTTTTAACCTTTAGGAAAGGTAAGATTTAAATATTTTCCATATAAAGTACAACTCAACAGACCATAAGATTCAATATTTTTAGCAACTCAGCTTTTCGTGTCCTCAGGCGTGTTTTCCAGTCTTTGTAGTGCAGCTGTCAATAAATTAGACAGCATCTAATGTGTATATAAAACAAAACATGGTTTCATAATACCTTTGTATACCCCACAGCAGCTGCAAACACGCTCCAGGTGTTATGGGAAATTATTTTGTGTTTAATTCACTTATGATGTTTCTCCATATCTTCGTTTGGTCTTGTTTAGTATTTATTTATTGGGATGATTTATTCGTTTGTTACATAGTTTAGTCTACTCTGCTTTAAATAACTTATGCTGAAGACACTTAAACTGACTTCTCATGTTGTCTGTGTTTCCAACGAGTGACTCAACAGTTTGTGACAAATGTTCTGAATCACATTACAAGCTGGATCCCGCTTGGGTTCGCCTGGAACATCCCAGTGAGGAGAGAGAGACGGGGACAGATGGAGGTCAGGACTAATGCACTACACTTGTTTGTTGGTTACTCGTTTTTTCAGCTCGTCGGCTCGAGAGCAGCTGCAAACAAGTGAAGAAGAGAAACAGACAGCGACTGCAGTCCAGTTGCCAGCCTCACCAGAACGCTACAAACGGAACTGCCTACAGCGTGGGAACTGGCACACACACAAACACACACACAAACACACACAAACACACACACACACAGCCCAGGCTTGCGGCCAGGAACAGTGCAGTCAGCATTTCGCTGTTGTCGTATGAAAAATCTCTGCTCCAAACTTCAGCTGTGCGCATAAGGATTCCCGGTTTTTCCAAAGCTTGAGGAAATTGTACATCTTCAGGGCTTATGAAGCTCTTCAAAACCCTTTTGATCAGCTGGAGAACACATGGCGGATAAAACCGTAGCTACTTTTCTTAGATCCTGAAAGGTTTGTGTACATGAACGTCTTAGCCGCAACTACAAAAACCAGAGCACTATGACTTTACTAGTAATTAGTAAAGCCACTAAGATCCCAAGTCTCAATGCTGGTGTCTGTTAGTGAGCTTTAAAGCTATAAGGTGAAGTCATGGCACAGACGGGCCCACTGGCTGCTAACAGACAACTTCTGCCCCTTGGCATCAGGACAGAATAACATATTATGAAAGCTGGAGTTCAGTAAGAGTCTCCTTTGAACCAACATGCACATATTTCAAGGGATGCCCCCTGTGCCCCTGCGAGGGGCCCCCCAGAAACAACAAATAACACTAGCAGAAACAATAGTTCCTATTGTGCTGCAGAACAGAAGAAAAACAGAGGAGAGGAGAGAATAGAAGAGGCCAGAGGAAGATCGGCAAAGATAGAAATACGAACGTCCAGAGCCAAATCCAACAGAGGAGTGCATTTATTCATTCATTCATTCATTCATTCAGTCCCACCTGACCTTTACTCAGCAGACATGTAATGTGCTGCTCAACCTACAACACTTTCCCTTTTGCACATGTAGCTTTGAAGAGAGCTTGAGGGGGGAAACAGTCAGCTGTGGTTAAATTTAAAATTACATTCCACTTCAAATTGCTGCTCATAAACGGCAACGCTGTCAGGAGGAGAACTTCAGGACAGATGTGCAATATTGTTTATATTGTACGGCGTGCTGTATGTCGGCCTTCTGCACCCTTTGATGTCAAAGTATTTTAATATTATCTGCCCTCCACTTTGGCATGCACCACACCAAAGACCATATCATAAAGACGAAGTGATTTATACAAGAAAAATTGGTGTTTTTTCACGTTCAAAAGAACATTTTAGCAAAATACACACTTATATTTAACTCATTAATATTTTCCAAGGGACCCACTGTAAAATATTAGCAAATGCTGTGAAATATTTAACAAGACTTGTGTCTACCAAGATGCTAGCTGCTTTTTGAGGCTTTAGCGCCTTTAAACATGCCAGCATTTGAGCTGAATGCTAATCTTAACATTGTCACTGTCTCAGTTTAAAGTTTTCCTCCTCATGAAGTTACTCACAAAACCAGAAAACTTGCAACTAAGACCTCAAACATTGTGTTAGTATCAACAGATAAGATCAATTTCTTGGACATTAAAATCAACTGTGCTGTTTGTTGGTGTTGCTAAAAGCAGATGCATATGAAATATGACGTGTAACAGCATTCATTACAAGTGTCCTTGTAGAAAGCAGGATTAGTTATGTTGCTATTTAAGGCAAAACCTGGTCCACACTTCTTAAAACATCAACATACACAAGGCAAGATTCACTGTGTAATGGCTCTGGTCATTAGCAAATTGGGCTACAAGGTAGTAGATACAACAGGGTGTGTGTTAAAGGTTTCACATGAAGCAATTACTTTCCAATTATGATAATAGCCTCTTTAAAACTAATTTCATCAAAAACAAAACCCCAGTTTTGAGGATGTGAACTTTCTCTCTTCTGTTTTCCTGTTTTTTCTTCCCTTTGTCGCTCTCCTCGTCTCTGCATCCGGCCCCGCAAAAATCCACACAAACACCCCCTTCCCCCAAAACTCTATCCCACGTCGCCACCCTTAATACACATCCTGACAAACACACACACACCTCAGGTTAATCAGTTCACACACACATACCACTCTACCCCCAACGCACCCCACCCAGCACCTCTGGCTAATCACTTCAAAGGAAGATGCTATCAGTCCGAAGAGAGACCCACTGAAGCAAATCCCAGCCGGGACCCCGACTGCTTCAATCTGACAACAGAGACAGACCCTTTCAATACGAAAAAAACTTTATGTAAAGACATTTTGCACTCGAATAAGTGAATTCCAGCCTTCAATCAGCATCTGGTCAACAACGAGTAGAAACTTGGAGACTTAATTCCAATACTTGAGGCTTGGAAAGATGCAATTGCTGATTTGTCTGTTTGGCAGCAGCACAATCCAAATAAGACTCCGGTATTTAAAAAAAGTCTTAGAGAGACTCTATGAGGCTAAATGATGCGTATCGGATGTTTAACTTTTAATCAATCAGGAAATAAGACAGAGGCACAAAAGAAACCAGACCATGAGAGTGAAGGAAAAAAAAGAGGACAAACAGATGAGAGGGAGACACAGAGATCTCCTGGGGTTTTTCCTTACATCTGCCACTCCCTTCATCCCTCCATCCCACATGCTACAAACCAGGAACAACAAAGCAGTGTTTGTTTCATCGATAAGTTCAGTAGGTCTGGCTTTGCTTGGAGTCTTTCCCAGAGATTATCTTACATAAATCCTCTGCTGCTTTTTTTCAATGACACGGACCTAATTTTGTACAAAGGGTTCCAGGAAGTACCATGAAATTTGGTATTAATTGTTAAGAAATTACAGTGTTTAATGGCAACTTTTCCAATTTAAGGGGATTTCCAAAGATTTCTACTTCTTATTTCAATTTAAGCATCCATTACTAGTGATGTAATCAGTAATGTCTCTTGTTTCATCAGCTTTTCTTCACATTTTTAAGACAAACATTCACAATATCTGCTTACCCATAGTGCTAGACTACTAGAAAAACCCTTGAATTATGCAATCAGGTGCTGTTATAAACTAAGGAGAGTTTTGGTCAGTGCACAGCAGGTTATTTAAGTGTACAAAAATGCAACATTTGACTCCAGGCAATGAATGGATGTTTACTTGAGTTCTAATTAAGTTTCTCTTTCAAGGAAATTCCTATTTTCTCTCTAATTAGTGCCAAATTTTATGCTTCTTTCTACAAAATTTCCCAAGAAATTATGAGCAAGTGAAATAAAGTGTTACTTTTCTCTGTAAGTTTTCGATCCATGAAGCGTCGCTCCACAGCAGGTTAGGAAAGAGTTGAAATAGGGGAAAGTAGGAAGAGATGAGAAGAAGATCAGAAGGTGGAGCTGCAACGCTGACTGTGACAGAGAGCTCATGAAGGCAGTTACAGGACTTTCAAACCCTTCAAGCCCAATTACTTCAATTTCTGTCAAAATTCCTACTTTATCTCAGAGTCATAACTCAGCCTGTAGTAACAGCTTTACAATTAATGTGACTTCACTTCCTGGGATGTTACCATCTCAGATATCCTTCTTGAATAAACTGCTTAGAAATCAAAGAAAAAAGACGCTAACATGTAAATCCAGAATCTGCCTAAAAAGTCCTCATGTTTTCAAGTTACCCTCAGTATCAAAGTAATCCAGTAACAGTGTCTTTATGTGCTTTGGTAAAATACAAACAGGAACTTCTAACAGCTAATTTGGCAGATATGAAGTAGTTTTAATTTGCAAAAAGTGTAAGCAAACGTAGACTGAAAACGGTGCTAACTGATAGACACAATGGAAACATTATATCTTAATGAGGTGTAAAAATGTGCAGGAAACTTCATGAAGTCACTGAGGTGAAACTGGGTTACTGGAGGTGGGTCCTTTAATGGTAAACCAGGTTATTAACTGGTAACTGGCTGACAAACAGGGAGCGAAGTTATGTCCAACAGAGCATGTGAGCACGAATGTTCAAGGCATGTTTGTGTCTACCTGTGTGTGAATTGGAGGAGGGGGGATAACGAGTAGGGAGGAGGGGGCACTTTGATGACCTTTAAAGATGACCCCTGACCCCTTGAAAAGGTTAAGAGGCAGATTAGGAGGGGAAGGGGAATTACAAATAGACCCCCCACCCAAGGCTGATTACAAGTGATGCACATCCTCCAGGAATTCAGGATTGTCTCTCACGAGAACCAAAACACACCAGTGAGGAATATCAAGGCTGCTTACATGATGATCAAATAAAAACATTGATTAATAAACCAATAAGAAGGTCTGGAGTCGGCGCTTCGTCCATCTTACCTTGTTTGACTGTTCAGCGCCTTGAGATTTCCCCTTATATGCTGCGACGTTCTCCCATGTTGCGATCACAGCATGCGTGGGTGTGAATTTTGCATCTGGGAACCCTCGATGTACCTCCTGGTTAATTAGATGAAGGAATGAACGAATGAGTGAATGAGTGATGGAGGTAAAGAAGGAGAAAAGAAAAACAGGGAGATGAAGTGTGCAATGGACTGAACTAATGGATGAAGAACTGAAAAAAGGAGGAAACCAGATCTGTAGTTAAGCACAAAGCAAAAAAAGATTCATCTCAACATGTAATTTGAAGCTTTTTCTACCCGGTAACAAGACAACAAAAGGTCAGACGTCAATCTACAATCATTTAGCTGTGATTAGTTTCTCTTGTCTCAGTGGGTAAACACACCTGGGTCACTCTGTTGAGCACACTGGGCGTTTCAGTCACTCTGTAGTAAATCTGTCCACGTCCATTGCTGGTGTCAATGTCGGCCAGAAACGGAGCCACCACGGGGAAATCTGTGGGGAAGCCATCATCGACATACTGCTTCTCCATCGGCAGGTCCTGGGCTGATATGATGCCATTGGTGGCCACCTGGAGACAGAGAGAGTCGCCATTTAACGAGGAGCCCAGCTGATGTTACCAGCAGTTTAAAGATGGCTGCCAGTGGTGTTGGTTCAGACCACCTCGGGGCCCTGAAGCCTTCAGACCAATCATAATTCCTCTAGGAATATCTGGAACACCATCGTGAACCCACAGAGCCTCTTAATGAACCCGAAATTCCCTCATGAACCGCTGGAGCCCCCTGAGGCTCAGCAGGAGACCCTTCATGGACCCCAGGAACCACATAATGAACCCTGCTGCTCCCCTCATAAACCACCGGGACCTCATCAAGGATCCCCGGAGTCGGTCACTGACTCTCCATCAGACACACTCTGAGGATGATGGCGATGGTGTGTTTAATGACCATTATGCAAAGCAGCACTCAGTGGTTTAAATCTGCTTTGTGAATATATTTCATCGATGGTGGAATGTAGAGAGTACATTTACTTAAGTACTGTAATTAAGTACTACAGTATTGAAATGATGCTCACATGTTACTGACTGGATCTGTTCTTCAGCAAACACAGTGTTTGATTATGCAAGATTTCAATTGCAGACTGTTTACCTCTAATGAAGTATTGCAACACTGAGGCACTGCAAACTTTCTTTAGCAAATGACAAAAAGACTTATTTCACCAAAAAACCACAACATTTAAAAACTGTCTACATGTTAAAGCTTCTGTAATAATGATATAATCACGGTGGTGGGAGAGGAACTCAGATTAAGTAAAGGTAGAAATACTCTGTAACAAGTAAAAGTCCTTCTAGAGAAAAAAAAACAACTCACAAGAGTATCAATGATAGAATGAAGCGGTACTAACCCTTAAGAAGTACTCATTATGCAGAATAGCTCATCTCAGCATCATATATATCACGTCTTGCTGCATTTAACTATAAATGCCAACAATGAAAACATGGAAACTATGTTGCACCTGTAAACTACTTTAGTGAAACTCTTGGGTAACTTAATTTATAATCACACACATAAATACTCTTAATCTTAAGAGTAACTTGTAGCTAGTGACTAAAACTGTCAAGTAAAAGTAGCAGAATAGAAGTAAAGGACAAGTAGCTCGAGTACAGTCCTTCAGTAAAGCTACCTTTCACTCTCGTCCGCTTCATTGATATTTAATCGATTTTTACGCCAGGTCATGTCAAGATATTTTTTTCAGCTAAAAAAAAAGTTTAAAATGCTTTTATTCATGCATGCTGAAGAGGGAAGAACGGGTTTAAATTAGTTTGGTCAAACTTTTAATTCGTGGTAACTTCACAGAATCGTGATTTGTTCCCATATAAACAGGTGAGTAACTCGCTCCGTTCGGCTCCATAAAACGCAGTCAGCGCTCCGCAGCGGAGTCCATCCAGCAGCTGCAGATATCACCTGCAAAACGGTCACTTAGGAGCACATTATCACGCCTCCACCGGCACCGACCAGCATGCAAATGAACGTCAATGAAGTCGTACTTACATAGAGCTGGGAGAAGAGGGAGTCGTAGAAGTACAGGGGCTTGGGCAGGGACAGCACTTTGGACGTTTCATCGTCGCCCTCTTGCAAAATTGAATCTCCACTCAAAGTGCCATAAGGAAACATGTCAGCCCTCTGGATGGCTGTAACCACACACACACCGCAGCTCCAGCAGAGCACACACACGGCCAACATCGCCCCTCTCTCCATTGTAGAGCCCGGGCTGATTGAGCAGCTCTGCACTGTGAGAGGCAGCAGCAGGAGAGAGGTACAGATGGACTGAGGGAGAGCCGCGGAAAGGAGGAGACCTCTCCTCTTCTCCACCGAGCCTCTGATACTCTGCAGGGAGGGAGGGAGGGACGAGCTGAGGGCCGCTCTCATTGGTCGGGGGCGGGTTGAGTGACAGCAGGCCGCGCTGGAGGTAACATCTGGCTCGTATTAGATTAAAGACAAATAGAGCGTTTTAATCCGGATGTAACTTTATCTGTTTCACAACAATGAAAAAGAGACACTGAGGGATTTTACACACACACACATATATATATATACACATCCGGGTTACATACTTATGTCCATCTGAACTTCATTGAACATCTATAAAAATGTCGGTTAATCGCAAGAGACATTATACCGACCACCGAGAAATCACTGAGCCACAAAAGGATTTAAGTTTAAAGATTAATCTCTACGTTGTTCAGGGGAGACCAAACACATTTTAATTCTTAACGCATATAATAGTTTGTGTATTTCTTATTTTTTTACTTTTAAAAAATTTCAGTCAAACATCAACCACAGTATTTACATTAAATACTTATAAATTAATTTATTTCAGTTTATTTAATGTTTCTCTCAGTGAGGGTAATGGAGGCAGATCTTCAAATACTGAACTCTGTGCGCCCTCTGGTGTCTTTATTAGCATATTGCAGAATACATGAAAACTGAGCTCCAAGGTATTTAGACTTAAAATTTGGGCCGAAATGATTGGCTGATCAATAAAAAACAATGTAAATAGACTAAGTTATTATTTTAATGATCACTCTCTTCTCTTTAAGCTTCTTCACTGTGAGCTTTTGCTGTGTTTTCTTTTTTAGATGACTGTAAATTAAATAACTTTTTGGACTATTGTCAGAAACAATAAAAGTTTATGGAATAAAGCCAAAAAAATTTCATTTGTAAATTTGGAAAGTAAATAAAAGTAAATATGAAATTTGGAAAGGGTGATGATGTTATAGATTTCCAGAATAAAATGAGTATATTGTCTATATGGATGTGGATCATCTCCCAGACCTGAGCTGCTTGACCTCCTCTCTCTCTGCAGACATGAAACCAGGACAGACTATAAAAACACACAGGTGAATTCTGAAGCACACAGTTCAAACACAAGGAGATAAGAGGAAAGACAGAGCCTCCTCAAGGACAAAGATCCTGAACCTAACATCTGAAATATGGTGTCTACAGCCAGGGAAGAGAGAAATCTGCTTTAAAAGTGTTTCTGGTGAACTGTGCACAACTTTATATACATCACACAATTTTAGGACAGTAAAGAAGAACAATGGTCCCAAACTCAGACAGGATAAACTAAGAGGAATGTGTTGAAGTGGCCACGTCAGTCCAACACATGTGTCAGTCCATCTGAACATGTGTTTCACTTGCTAAAAATCATCCTGAGAGGAGGCCTGGCCCCGCACTAAATCATGTTGTCAGCTATTCTAAGTGCACAGTGTGCGAGGATAACCTCAGAACTATAAACTTCGAGTCATAATTCACAACCATCATGTTGGCACTACAGTAGACTGTATGTGGTAAAAATAGTGTGACTGAGAAGTAATAAGATATGTTCTTTTCTTCTCACTTTGTAGTGTCATATTTTAAATTTATTTTAAATTAATTCAGTGCACAGTAAGTCATAATGACAAAGCAAATCCACATTTCCCAGTTCTATCAAATTAGTGCTTGTCCTGATTTGGGCGATTTCCTTTATTTGTCCTGGCAGATGGTCTCAAACTCAGCCAGATTAGATGGGAGCGTCTGTGAGAATTTGTTTGAGCTCTGGTTCGACCATTCAAAGCGACCACATCAGGTAACAAGCAGTACATTTGTCCAGATGTTGTGCTTTGATTTGGAATTTTTTATCTCAAGAGGACAGTTTATAAGATGCTTTTAGAGTCTTTCGGGTGGCTTTTGGTGAACTCGCCTTTCATTCAGGCGAGGCTTCTGTCTGGCCAGTCTGCCACAGACCTGATTTATGGACTCTAACGGAGATGGTTGTCCCTCTGGCAGGTTCTCTCTTTCTCTGAAAAGGACTTCTGAGGCTCTGTGGTCACTGGATTCCTGATTTAGGCTTTTCCTGCCTGGTTACTGACTCTTGTTGGATTCCATCTGACTAAATCTATTCACTGTTTACATTAGAAAGAGTGGAAAAATGAACCAGGAGCTTATTAATGTTTGAGACAGACAGCATGAGTGAGTGTGAGTCAGTGTGAGTGAGAAAAGTGGAAAAAAGAGCTTTTAAGTTTCTACTGTTATTTCTGAAGTAACACCCTGTGACAGAAGATGCTCTCTGTGCTGACTGACAGTTCAACCACAGTTGATACTTGTACTTACCAAGAACAACCTCTAGATGGAGGCAGAGGCAAAGCTGAGAGAGTAAAGCACACAGAGGGCATGTTAACAAAGTACATTTCTTTTCATTGTTTTAATGTATAAAAGCAATAAAAGGAATATTTTACTTTATGTAAGTGAGAGAAAAAAATTAATAGCTTCAAAATTAAAGGATTAAAATCAGTGAATTTAACCAGAATCCTTAAACACCCTGATGTAACCTGATCACATGTGTACATTCGGCTGATGCTCTCAACCAACCACGGCATGCAAACCCGAATGTGTAAACTTACTGATCGTGTTTCCTTCTTTGGTGATGTGTCCAGTTTTAAAGTGTGTAATTACAGGCTGCTGACTGAGCGTCGTCATTTATGATCAGATATTTACCCAAAATCAATAAACTCATTAATGATTCAGACAAGGACCATTAGCAGGCCAGAGCATGAACACACATACACACACACACACATACAGTGTACTTTGTTGACAATGAAGGATTGATTACAATAAGAGTGATATAAAGCCTAGGGGCCCTGCGTGTGTGCGTGTGTGTGCGTGTGTGTGTGTGGGAGAGAGAGAGACTAACAATACATCCAGCTCTCCTCAGCACTTTAACTGAAGCCAAAGCCCTCAACAAAGGCTGTTTACCAGCAGAGCAGACCAAAGGGTTCGTGGATTAAGACCTTGATCAATAATTGAGTTGCTTCTATATAAAGAGAACAAACAGCCAAGATCATCACTTAAGATCTATCTTCCCTTATTACATTTGTAAATATCAACTCAAGAGTGGATCAGTAAGCTTTGAAAGTCTAAATTATCAGTGGAAATAATAGATTTTTTATAAATTTTGTCTTTGACAAATTGACTTCTTGTTGTTTTCTGCTAAAAATGATTCAACAAAGGTAAAAACTGCAGCTTTATATCATAAGTAGATATAATACTTTGTAATATTGTTATTAAAAGCAAAAAAGTGACTCACTGAGAATTATGTAAAGAATTACTTCACTGAACATTTCTGTTTGACATCACTTTGGTGGAAAAGGTAAGTAAAACAAGAGGGAAGGAAAAGAAAACAGAAGATTATATGAGATTAAAGAAAAGGGAAAGCAAGGGAGGAAAAGAAATGAATGAGAAAAAGGCAGAAAACTAAAAGGAAGTAAAAAGAAAGAAAGGCAGAAAAATGGAAGAAAAAGAAGAAAATGACAGTTAATAGAATAGAATAAAATAATAGGAAATGGCTGGAAATAAAAAGGAAAAGAAAAAAAATCAAAGACAGGCCAAAAGAGATAAAAGGGGAAGAAAAGGGGGTAAAGGAAAAGAAAACAAGAAAGGGAAACAACAGGAAAGATAAAACAGTAAAGGAAATGACAAGGAAGGAAGCAACAAGGAAGGCAAAGAAAGGACTGGGAAGAAGAAGAGAAGTACAGGAGAGGCATTTTGACGTCAGTTCGGGCAGAGGACAAGGTAAATGAGGCCTCGGCTGCTTGAGGAAACAAAAATAGAACAAGGATAAAAAAAGGAGGGGAAAAAACAAAGTGAAAGACAAGCAACAGAAAGTCAAAGATAAAATGAGACGGGAGGGCAAGAAGAAGAAATGCACAGGATTCCTGCAGCTTATGAGTGCTGTCAAATCTTCAAATAACCTTAAAAACTCGACTGGTAAGGTTGTAAAATGTTTCTGTGACTTACTCACACTGTAAACTCAGCAGTCCATCAGCTGAGGCTCTTCAGGGTCCAGCAATGTGAACGTGCCTGAACTCAGTCTGGAGAGGAAGCAGTGACGGCATAACAGCAATATGTCAATTATGAAACTGATGATAGGCCTGAATAAAAGCTCTAAAGTGCAGTCATTTAAGGGCTTTCAGCATACAGAATCCTTTTCCCCATTATTTTACATTTAAAATGGTTGGAAAGGTGCAATTAGAGTAACATTAAATAAATTTAATGGAAAATTTGAAAGGATTTTGCTAAAAAAAAAAAAGGGTTAGAAGTTGCATCATGCCTTTATGGTCGATGTCATCCTCACTGTATAAACCCATCAAAGCAAAGCCTGAAAAGAGATACAAAATGAAAGAAGACAGGAGTAGAAGACATGAAGACATGAAGACATATCAGATATGTCACCGGTTCATGACAGACACAGATGGAAAGACAATCACTGACATTCAACCAGATGGGAAACAGAGACATGAAATACATCTGAATGTGGGAGGAAAACCCAGGAGAACAACATGCATTGTCCTCCCTGAAAGACCTCACACACCTCTTACAAGCTGGATGCTTTGAATGTTTTGGTGTTACATTGAACTGAGACTCGTCCACCCACATACAGAAACAGAAAGTAGCATGATACTCCTATATTATAATAGAGAAAACGATTACTATATTATATCTTTTTCTTCTTGTTAATTTTAGAGCCATAAGGACATCTGCACAGTGTTTGTACAGATAAACATTCAGACTGAAAAAAGGATTGCAGATATTCCTTTTATGCTTTGCAAATTGTCTTTGTCCCAGTCGTCACTTGTGCCGCAAAGCTCAAATCAAGGTGAGCATTTCAATTCTGGTGATATCAAAATCCTATAAGTGCAGAGAGACATATAGATTTTGTAGTTATGTAAATGTTACTGACACATCAGTAGTGTTGGTCGCCTCTGCACATTATGAGTCT
This sequence comes from Acanthurus leucopareius, assembly GCA_029814765.1. Classification (NCBI taxonomy): domain Eukaryota; kingdom Metazoa; phylum Chordata; class Actinopteri; order Acanthuriformes; family Acanthuridae; genus Acanthurus; species Acanthurus leucopareius. Next base: position 12,038,230 of record JAQMCX010000041.1, on the reverse strand, counting down.
GAGTTGTTTGAATCACTGCGTAAAAATATTATATTAGTGCCGATTGATTAATTCGTGGTTCAGCAAAAAGGAAACTGTCAGCTATTTGGATAATTACAAGAAATACCAAACATTTCCTGGTTCCAGTTCCCCAGAAGAGGTATAAGCTGTTTTTGTCCTGTTGTATGTAATTTTAAAACACAGTATTTTAGATTACCTTCTGAATATTTTCTACAGTTTATAGGTTAAAATATGATTGAAATAATTGTTTTTTGTTTTTTAAATATTTGTGTACCTCTCTTCTTTAAAAGCAGAGTGTTTTGAACTAAGTTTTGCTCTTTTAAGCCAAACATTTTGGAAAAATATGTTGTTTATTTGGAAACTAAAGAAGTTATTTTGTTTTGTTTTGTTTTTTTCAAACATATCACTGCATTTATTCGATAACAGTTTTATTTGGTACTGCCGGGCTATTTTTCAGCTCAACAATGAGGTGAATGGTACTTTCTGGTAGCTTGTCAGCTCGCTCCTGCCCGCATGTGAAAGGGCGGGGTTTAGCCAATCAATTCCCTGTGACGTCACCGCATCGTTCCCTGTACCCGGGGTCCATTCATGCCTGCCGCATCATAGTGCCGCGCGCCTCGCCCTCTCCGCACCTCACCTCTGAACCAGTGCAGCGAAGTGGAAAAAAAAGGGGAAATTGGGATATATTACTCAACTGTGCGACTAAACTTGGATTGTAAAACACAGAAACAAACATCTACACTGCGGGGAGCAAGTTATAAAATAGGTGAGAACTTATTTATTTGGATGCGTTTTACCGCTGTGAAGTCCACGCGGATGTGACAGTTGTTGCTGCGGGCTGCTTTCTCTCTCGGAGCGTCTTCACAGCAAAAACTCTGTTAAGGAAAGTGACAAATTTGATTGCTGATTAAAAATGGACACGCTTTAAAAGATTGACTTAAGTAGTTTTGCCTCTTTGTAGTCAGTTTTTCATTCGGCGCACAGTAAATGAACCGACCGGCATTTTTTCCAAATAAATCCCGACTTTAACAATTAATCTGTAACCTCACTCAGTGAACACGTTTGTGTGCTATACACATATGTAGTGTATGTAAAAAAAAATGTTCAGAACATGAAGTTTCATTTTACACAACCTCATCGTGTCTTGACTTGACGTTGCGGTTTAACTCGTATTCTGTGCCCTCAAGCGCGAGAGCCTTAATTTGTCAATTTTAAGAAATCTGGCCTTTTTCCAATCAAAAAAACTGTGTGCCTATAACTCTAATTTATTTATGTGACTGCTTTAAATGTATTATTCAACATATATCACAGCTGACGTCTTAACCTCAACGAAAGCAGTCGTCCACATAAGTCAACACCTGGACACATCTGTCGGAGCGCTGCTGTTTTTTATGAACGCAAATGGAATATTTTCTCAATTATGTCTTATTTTTTGACCAGTTTAGCCACGTTTGGAGCCCTAAATTTCCACAGGGCATCATCAGAGTGGACACGTCGTGCACTGGACAAAGCAAGTAGGTGAGTCAGTTATCTGGCCGTCACACGCCCAGCGAAAGTGAAGGCACTCACTCACAAACACACAAACACGCAAGTCACACAAGTGGAACAGATGTGTAATGTTATGCACGCCTATTTTTACCAGTTAGAGAACACTCCTGAGAGAGTCGAAGCAGAAAATTCAGCGTGAGAAAAGTGTGAGAAAGATTGCAGCTTTTAAACCTTTCGCCTTTCAGCTGACATCTGTTGACTTGTGAGAGGAACCACTTCAGGTTTCACAACTCCAAAACACAAACTGGCTCACAGTTCAAGCCCTGGAACTTTACACTATGCGCCAAATGTTTCCTTTTATGAGAGGAAGAAGATGTTCTTGCTTTTTCTGTTAATGTATCAGTTCATTGAGGTTGGACAAAGATTTGCAAACAAAGATGAAATGGTGCATGTTGTCAACATGGTAGAGAGCAAGTCAAAACAGAGTCTGAAAAAAAAGGAAAGTGATAAACATCCCTGACAAATGATGCAGATTCTCCTCAGGCCACTGTGTCGGTAAACATATATTGTGGTCAGTTTGTGTAATTTTGAAAATGCTGGAACAAAACACTCACATGGAGCCTTCCAAGGTTCAGTCAGGATCTATTAGTTTTAGAAACTGAGATGTTGTGTTTGATGAATAGACAGACGTACGTACTGAAAGAGTTTTGGTGAACTTTGGTTTTGAAATTGACTTAAAATGTCGTCCTTGTAAACAATAAAAAGGTCCCAACAATTCTGAAAAATTATCGTTACATAATCAGTAAATTTAGAGAACACCCATGTTGAAAATGATATCTCATTTCACAACAGAAATGTTGTTGCTAAACATTTCTGTTGTCATTAGTCTCATTAGGACTGCAACTAAATGATTTAATTTTTTTTTAGTTAATTAATCTGATAATTGTATTTTCAATTAGTCCATGTTAATTTATCAAAATATAATGAAAAATTGGCCTTATTATGGTCAAATATTAAATTTTCTTGTTGCACTAGACCATCAAAACAAAGTTCAGAGCTTACTTTTATGTAAAAATCAGTAAATGCTGAGGTTTTTTTACTAGAAAAAAATAAGTTTGAGTCATAGATCATCAAAAAGTTGTCATTAATTTTTTTTTTTTTTTGGTCAATTGGCTGATGCATATATCAATTGATTGTTGAAGCTTTACATCTAACAAATAATGTCCCTTCCTCTCTGTTTTACCAGGATGGCTGCAGACAACTTTCTAAGGAGACATTTTTGACACTTTTTGGGGAGCAGGGACATATTTTGTGATTAAACCCAGACAGTTTTCAGCCATAATGAGTCCAACCGAAGACCACTGCCACAGCAAGGAAACCATCGACCCCTCCAACAGCCCGACCATCAGCTCCATCATGTTTGCTCTGGGCATCTTTGGCAACGTGGCCGCCTTGGTGATCCTGGAAATCCGGCGATGTAGAGAAGCGAGGAATGGGGACACACGGCGGCGTTCCTTGTTCCACATCCTCATCACTTCTCTGGTGGTCACCGACCTGGCAGGCACCTGTATGGTCAGTCCGCTGGTGCAGCTGTCGTATTCACGCAACACCACCTTGGTGGCGATGTCGTCCGATAAAAGCGTTTGTAAATACTTTGGTGTCAGCATGACCTTCTTCAGCCTGGCCACCTTGTCGCTTCTCTTCACTATGGCACTTGAGAGATGCTTTGCCATCGGGTACCCGTACCTGTACAGTCGGCACGTCACCAAGAAATGTGCCTACATCACAATCCCATCAATATTTGTGTTATGTATGTTATTCTGTCTCCTCCCTTTTGCGAAATTTGGTACATATGTACAATACTGCCCAGGCACATGGTGCTTCATTGACATGAACCCGATTGAAACGAAGCACCGGGTGTACGCCAACTTGTATGCATCTGTAATGCTAGTGCTGGTGCTGGCTATCGTGGCATGCAACGGTTTTGTGGTGTACCAGCTGTTCAAGATGTACCAGCGTCGCAGGAGGAACGGCGGCTCAGTGATGGCGACCACAAGATCCAGCAACGACCGCAAGGCGATGTCCATTGCTGAGGAGGTGGAGCATCTAATCCTGTTGGTCTTCATGACCATCATCTTCATCATCTGCACACTGCCCCTAGTGGTAAGACGACAGCAGATGACACATGCATACTTAACCTTTTCTGATAAAACAAACACAAACAGTTTTAAGACGAGTGAAGGTACCATCAAGTTGACAACTGGCTTTTGTTTGGGGCGATTTTACTCTGTGAAGACTGTTTTAATGAAATAACTGACCCTGCTGATGTTAAAGTAATTATTAATATTAATTAAGGTCAGTAAAAAGAGCTGGCCAGTTATGTGCAAGGTGCTGTGGTAAACACAAACACTTGTCTGGTGCTCTGGGCTGACTGAGCTAATAAGCTAATGTGAGCCACTAGCTACAGCCACAGAGGGCTGCGGCGAAGAGAAAAGTGAGCAGCAGACCATCGTTACTCTGGTGTTATGCTGCCTCTTGTTGATTTTACATATGACACCTTTATATAATAATAATAATAATAATGATAAATATTAAAAACAAATGCATATATGGATAACTAAGAATATCCATGTGTTTTGTGTAGAACCTTATTAAATGTCATGTGGACATTTTTGACTGGAACATTTCCTTTTAGGATCCATCCATTTCCTGAAAGTGATCTAATTTGTGTTATACTGAGAAGGAAATATATTATACATCTAATATCAAGTTCCCAAAGGCACACTGATAATAGTTGAAAGACAAAGTTGCTTTGTTGAAACGTCACCCAGAGGAGAAACAACACATACAATTTGTTGCGCAGTCTGCAACTGTGTCATAAACAATACAATAGACTATGAGGTGTTCTGATGCCACATTGTAGACAGGAAACACTATCAATGCCACTCGCAGCGCGTCTGACTCAGCTGCTTATTTTGATGCCACTTGTATTAAATATAGACATAATGTCTGTGAAGTGGTAGATGTGCGGTGCTTTGCAAGTACAACACTAAGACTAGCTTACTTTTAAACATTTTGTACTAACAAGTATTTTCAAGAATATTTTTACTTAAATTATTGACTCTTTGCAGATCTTTGGGTTTGAAGGAAAATATTAGTCAGAATTTCCAGATTACTAATTAAAAAAAAATAGATAAGGAGCCGATTCAATGGGCTTTCCCAGTCCATTGTCACAGTAAAGAACAAAAACCAGACAGGGAAAATTTTTCCATCATGGAAAAAATATCTGATGCATACACAATGAAATAAAGTCTAATCACAAGCATGTCAAAAATGATTTTAAAAAAGGGTTTTAAAAGAAAATATAAGGGTTGAATCTTGCAAAATTTTTTTATCTTCTTTCATTTTGTACATTAACATAAATGTCTTTAGTTTATATTTTAAAAGACATTTTAAGGATGCACATTAGGAAGTTAAGGGGTCTTGATAAGTGCTGGTTAATAGTTTATTTGACTCATATTAATATGTTGATAATTGACTTAATTAATTGATTATTCTTTTGGACCATAATTTGTGAGAACATTTTGGAAAATACCCCGAAGAAGCAAGTAGCTTGCCCTAACCCAAACACTTTTTCATAAGGTGTGTTGGATATGTATTTTATTTATCTTTGATCACAGTAAGAGCACACAGACAACACCATCAAACTGAACTGTCATCTGAAGGGAAACTCCAACATATAAACCACAGACTAACAACCCGAAACAACAGATAAAAACTCCGACATCCCCGTACGAGAGCTAACTGAGGGATGTGACACGCACAAATTATGGACAGCAATAACACTTTATTAAGATCAACAGTCACAGTAGAAATGCCACAAAGCTATTTTGAGAGCAGGATAGTGAAATAGGGATGTACAGGGTGATAACACATGCCAGGACCAACAGCTTTTTGAGATATCACTGAACCATGAGCCAATGCAGTCAAAGACAAACACCTCACAAAGACTTCTCATTAGCTAATTGCAGTACTGGCACAAAACTCTGGTGTTGTAGTTTCAATGAACTTAGTCATCTTTCTAATTAAATTTGCCAGTTACAACCATTTTAGATATATGAGCCAGGAAGTTAATTTTGGAGACATTTAGATAGAAGGGGTGGATGAATTGAATGGAACGAAGTACAAATTCAACCTAGAATAGGCACACTATCCAAACTATTGGCCATTATGTTGTCTAAATAAGACCTGTGAGGAAGCTGCTTGAAGCCACTTCTGTTCTGAAAGTGTCGCTTTGGATTTAAAATGGAAAATCAATCTGTTTCCCGGCAGTTTATGATTTTCTGCACTTCATTGCAGACGCCACTAATGGGCCAAAGTACCATCTTGTGAGCTACTGCATCAGAGCTGTGGCTTGAAAAGTCATCCTCTGTGCGATGATCGCCAAATTGGGCGTCATACTTAATTTAATAGCGACCACAGCATCACATACACAGACCACATTAAGACAGAGGAAGTTATATGAGTTGTGTTCTCACTGAGCAGAGCCTTTCAGAGAGTCTGCCTCAACAGTCAGTAACAGTTTAGCAGCCTTTAAATCAACTAATTCGAGTATAATTTTGCACGTGGAGTCAAATCTATATCACAGATTCCTTCATTTGATGCTAATTGTTTTGTTTACAAATGGCTCAACAAATTAAAAACCATAGATACGAACTGCGACATGATGCCGCAAAACCACTTAGAGTCCTTAAAGACTAAGATGCATCATCGGAAACTGTTAGTATGTATGCGTCTGCTGTCCTAATGATGTAATTCACTCAATAATTAAAACGGAAGTCATTTGTGTCATCTTCTGTGGACTGTGGTTAGGAAAATCTATTTGCCAGATCACTGCAGCCTGAACAGATAAGTGGACAACGTCAAGCACATCGACGGGGCATTTACAGTCAGCAGGCAGGAATGAACAGAGTATATTACACTTGAAATGATTTCTTGTAAAGCATTATTTATGCTCATTAAATTCCACAGTTTATGAGTATCAAACAGTCCTCCACTTTATAATTTTTAACAGGTGTAGACTACTGTTGGTAGATAGAGGTCACATGTATCAGCTGCCCTCACTGGCTGTCCTCACTGCCTAAATGGAGGCCTGAATAAAACAGATGACTAAGTTACAGTAAGGGCAAACAAGGACGGACTGAAAGGAGGCACCAAGACAGAAGACTGGAGGAGAGAAAAACCAATTAGTCTGCAGCAGATCCTCTCTTATCAGCAGGTCCAAAAAGTCCAAATTATACACCTAACATCAGTTTATATAGCATCAGTATACATTATCTACTTTAAAGGTCATTTTGGCTTGTGCACTTACACAAACAGTATTGCTTACGAGAAATCAGTGCGCATGTCGTCAAGATAAGCTAACTTGCTTCTCCATACAAGTGAAAGCTAGTTAGCCTAGATTGCTAGTGCATGTTTCTCTTAAATAGAATACAAACTAAACGCCCCAATGGGTCATTTCAAACATTTAGTGAAGTAAAGTGACAGACAGACAACACTGTGGTCAGCTGGTCAAACAGCACGACTGTCTGCTTGTATTGCAGTTTTTGATCACATGACCTCAAACTTCAGCAGCATTGAGTATATTTTTGTCTTTCTACCCACAGACAACAAGTCCTTATTGATCAGGCTGCATGCTTATCTGCGACTTCATATCTGTTGTGTCCAGCTATTAGCCTGTCTTAGCTTCTGTTTATCAGATTTCCAGTGACAGTGACCAGACCTTTCACGAGTGTACGCTGAAGTCATCATGACAATAATGGAAGTCACATATGACAAATTCTTGTAATGGAAAGCCAAAAGGTCGCACATGCTAGTGAATCACTTACTTTGTAGCCGTCACATTCGTCTTTCCTCTCCTGTCCTCTTATCATATTTCTGCAGAATGGCCACATTAACCTATTGGCAGACATTCCCATTTGTTGCTCTGCAGGGAGATGACGAAAACCTTTTACCATATTTCACTCAAAGCCACACACTAAGTGATTTTGCTGAGAGGGATTTGGTGGCTTATTTTAAAGGAACATCCACCTTCAAGTGAAATTTCTTTTTGCATTGTTTTCTTTAGGATCTGGGAGAAGGGAAAAATGTCATCAATCATTTTACATTTTCAGATTTAAGCTGATTAATGATTGCTATCTGGTACCTCAGCAGGACATCAGCATTGCAAAAATCAATTTTTCTAGTTTCAACTGAGTAAATGTCAAGAAGTATTACGAAGCTATCGCACTGCTTTAAGTTTTACAACAGCATCGGCTGGACAAGAAGCTGACTTTTGGGCCTTTGCACATGGAAAATAAAGCCTCAGCTTGAGCTTTTTGCACAATATCACTAATGTAGCCACCAAGTGCCCTTATATAACTGCTTTTTAAAGGTTCCTGTTTTAAAAGTAGCCAGCTGGAAAGACTAAAAGTCAGCCAGAGACGCCGCTTTCAAATAAGACACCTTTTTATGCATACTTTAGTTTGACATGTATTTGAAGTCATGGATCTGCTGCCATTAATATTGAAAGCTTCATACATGAAGTGTTAGAATGGGAAGCTCAACAAGCAAAGCAACAATGATTGTCTGTATTTAGATTTTGAATGTGTTTTATATAAAAGAGGCTCAGTGGTCGCAAAAGGTGACACATCCAAAGGCTAAACAATTCTACTACGAATGCATAATTTATCAAGAGCTCAATATAAACACTCATGAGTGTCTGGCCAGTAATGTGATACCACAGTCTGAGGTCAGGATATTACACACACACACACACACACCCACACCCACACACACACCCACACACACAGGTCATATTACATTTTTCAGCCGGTATTAAACTGTGTGTTCTTGATATGTGGCCGTGTGTGTGTGTGTGTGTGTGTGTGTGTGTGTGTGTGTGTGTGTGTGTGTGTGTGTGTGTGTGTGTGTGTGTGT
>JAQMCX010000041.1:11959257-12028433 GCA_029814765.1 Acanthurus leucopareius | reverse complement strand
GTGTGTGTGTGTGTGTGTGTGTGTGTGTGTGTGTGTGTGTGTGTGTGTGTGTGTGTGTGTGTGTGTGTGTGTGCCATGCCTCTGTGAGGTCCTGTGTGATTTCATTAAAAATTAAAAAGGGCAGACAATGGCCTTTCAGCACAGAGGAGGAGACACACTGATGGAGAGATGGATACAGAAAGAGAATGGGACTGGAAAGATCACATTTAAATAACAGCAGTGGAATTTGAATGGTGCCGTTATTAGCAATAAATACATTGACCCTGGGTGCATTTGTGCAAACAGAAAGCTCCATCAGTAAAGACTGAACAAAATGTTTAAGGTAAACATGAATTTTGTCCACCAGATACATGTTGGATCAGACGACCATCTTTAAAGTGAGATATTTTCTGCAGTCTCTCACTCTAGGAAGATCAAGATTGAAACATTATAATCAGTCAACTCAATTGTTTGCTCAGCGGGCGGAAAACAATTTCAAATTTCGTTCCTGAAAATGAAACTCACAGAGAGGGCAGTGTGTTTCCCTCCCAGACACTTCACATTAACACTTTTATTACACTTCCTGTTGGTGCCGGTGGAGAAGAAAATGGGTTGGCAGTGAGAGTTGGGTTTCATGGCTGAGCCTGGGTAAACAAAAGAAAATCTGTCTCCACACGCACACACAGGCCTTCACCCACTCTGCTCTCGTCTCTCACACATGGCAGGGCCTGTCACCAATCACAGCAATGATCTCATGTGGTTTTGTTTAAATGATGTCGGTAGTGGCTTGGAGCTGTTTTATATTTTAAGAAAAGAGCCCTACCACAGTTCTTTCATCTTTAATTTTTAAGCTATTTTATTTGTAAATGCTTTGACATTATTTGTATTTTTAACTGTATGCAGATTTTGTTGCTCTAATGATTAAATGTTTACCGGGTGACTTATGTAACGATTACAAATCCTCTGCAAAGGCTGAGAAAATCAGGAAAAGTGAGTATCTGAGGAGCTTTCTCAGCTATCAAAGAGCATCAACAGCTGCTGATGTGCCCTTAGGCAAGATTCCTAACTGCTATTTGCAGCTGTGCAGTTGGCTGGGAAAAGCTGCTGCTTTAAGAAATAACCAATTAGTCCTCGTAGCAACAATTTAGCCACGGGATTATGTGACTGAACCACAGGAATTTGGCGTCATGAGATTGGTGTGACGATGTTGGCAAAGCCATTACCATCTTGGAAAATATGGTGCTTTTTTTTTTTTTTATAGGAGTTAAAGCTCAGTCAGTTTAAAAGAAAAACTTGTAACAGAGGAGAGGGGAAAGGGTAAGAAGAGGGTGATGGGAAGTAAAATTCAGAGCAAAAAGTAAGAGAAAAATGGTGTGTGGAGGGATTAAAATAGACTCACAGTGAATAGAGTGATTTTACAACCCGTTGTTCACTTTTACCGTCACATTAAACTGGATATTGTTCCTCTCTGACCCCAGAGGGACCAGCAGCAGGATTTTCTAAACCTGTGAACTAGTCATAGCTTCCATGGATTGTATTAACGCGCTGGTTCCCAACCTTGTGGCCATCAGCTCAGGGAGTTTCCCGCTTTTTATTTCAGCCAGTCGCTGCAGTAGCTGATTTCAGTGACACATTTTTGAGCACAGACAAGGAACTAATAAATGAAATCAGCTGCTTATTATTGACCTCAATGGTGCTAATAAAATTCACTCATAAGCTGTTTTTTATCATAAAAAGCAAGAGTTGTTGTGTTTCACACTTGGCAAAGAACACAAGTCAGACGAAAGTGGTTGCATCATAAAGTGAGGAGGAATGTAGATTTTTATATTTCTGTTTTATTTGATGGGAAAAAAGGCACAATTGGCAGATATTTATCATTTCCAGACACGCAATCTTTACCAAAATTAAAAAGAAATTCTTGTGCATTTTATTAATCTTTCCTTACAATAGGGAGTAAAGAGTAACCAAATTTGGTCAAAACTCAGTGAGGAAAGCTTTATTATCATAATCTAGCGAGAGAACATAAAATCACAAAGTCACAAAGTGTAGAGAAAAAAAAAAACAGTGCAGATTTATGGAGAGGTGTTTCCCACACATGTTAAGATAAAAGAGACTATGATATGAATTAATTTTACTCCAATAAATGTATATTAAACAAGATTTATGGCCCAGTTAAGTAGTTTTTTTATGAGGGAAACACCTGTTTGTTACATTCCACAGGTAAACTGGTGCAGTGATAACAGGTATCATCTATTCTATCAGACATAGGCTATGATTGTATAAAGCATATTTCTGCACTGACTCAGGCACACTTTGTAAAACTGTTTGAGAGATCAACAGCTGGTTTGGAAATGATTTCACTCAGTCTTTTTCTAGTTTCACTTGGCGTCCCACCATTTTTGGATCAAGGCTGTAGTTTGTAAACCAACTCAGCTGAATATCAGCATGGGAATCTCAAACGGGCACATCTGCCTCCTAACCGGTCCTCCACAAAAGACACACACAGTCACATTCTCAGTGATTTACAGGCTGCCTGTGTTTACCTCAGAAGACAGTCTTAAAAGCACACAAAATGTCCAGAGTAATTCAAATATCCTCTTTGAATTAAAACATTAGTCCATTAACAGCAAACATCCTGTTTGTTCTTGGAGTAATGGCTGTGCTTTCTGCATTTAAACTGAACATGCAAAAGTCATTTTTTAAACATCTTAACCAACACTGGTGGACAGTAAGCACATTTATTCAAGTGCTGCACTTTAGCAGAGGAACTTTTACTTTCAATTTCATTATGTGTTACTTTATACTTCTGCTCCGCTGTGACTCAGAAGGACATGTTGTACTTTTTTAATCCACTTTATTTTTTTTGCTACTGGTTACTTTGCATATTTTCAGATAAAACCAAAATATACATTAGATTAAGGTAATCAGAACTATAAAAAGTAATGAACATGTAATAACAATAAACCCTCCTTTTTCCCTCTCTGCTGCTTCTTTCTTCCCTCTATCCGTCTCTCAGATCCGGGTGTACCTCAACTCTGTGGAGAGCCGCAAGGAGTCTCATCAGCTTGACTTAATTGCCCTTCGCTTCATCTCCATTAACTCCATCATCGACCCCTGGGTCTTTATCCTCCTCTCCCCCAGTGTGCTGCATTTTTGCTGGGCCTCACTCCGCAAGGCGCCCCTGGCGATCTCCAGGGGATCCGTGTTCAAATCATCGTTGGCCAAAGAGAATACTCCAGCTAACCTTGAACTGTCTCGCCCAACGTTGGAGTACACCGAACATTTTCACACCACAGAAACTGTATGACCATTGCAGTATTTTATTATATGATATTTATATTTATTTGACACGGGAATAGTTTGCTATTCACCTGAGTGATCGGATGAAGCAGAGAGGTTTTGTGGACCACAGATACGCCAGCTCCATCAGCTGGGGGACGCCGCTGACCATTAACAAGGCACTTCCATCCACTTCAAGCATTGGGCTACGTTTAAGCATGCTGAGTGCAAAGGGACTCCTCGAGAGCACTGTATTTTATGTTTAAAAGCTCAACATTTTGCCTCTTTTGCTGCTTATATTTTCTGACAATTTTTCAGTGAAATGAGAACAGGCTGCTGATGGGAGCTGGCAAAAGAAAGAGGTATTCAGGGCTCTGCGATGATGCTAGTGCTCTCTTCTACGATGAATTATACAAAGGCTGTTTGGAGAAGCTTCTGCAAGGAGATGGGACAGAATCCAACATACTAAGACATCATCTATCAGTGTGCATACAAAAGGGATTAACTTGTCATTCAGGACAAACAGTGACGGAGGAAATCGCCTGTGACTAAAGGCTTTGCTTCATATGCCTTCTCTCATTCAAACGCTGCTTTCCTAACAGTTGTTTTCTGGGAATGATAATCACATGCATGAACCATTGTCATTACCTGGCATTAGAGCACAGGATTTCATGTCAGGTTCGGTAAATAAAACCCAAGATAACCTAAATAGTGTGCCTACAAAAAGTTACCAAATCCAGACCAGTTGGAATCACGATGCTCATGTAGAAGTTTTAAGATGACCAGAAGATGGGCCTTTTTGTGCTAAAGAAAAGCTTAGTGATACATTTCAAAACCAGTCGCATATCTGATGAACACAAGTCAAAACATGCTCCCTGGGATACAAGCAAATGTTTTTCTTTCACATGAATGTGTCATCCATGCCTTTGCATTGACTTTAAATATAATTACACCAACAACAACGTTGCTGCATCGCTCTCTGTCTGCATACACCTCAAATCAGACCTGAAATGTTCGCCACTAGATATCTGGAGCATGACTTCCTCTTTAGAGCACCTCAGCGATTATGAGTCATCATCTTGAGATCGTTATCTTATGAATTTTAAGCTTCTGAACCCCTAACCGTAACCTTAGGTCTGCCTTCATAACCTTTTCCTTCCCCCCGCACTCCCACCAGATTCTTGTTGGAAAGGTCAAAGGTCATGAGCCTGGAGAGAGCTCTTGGTACACACAAGTCAAAATTTCACTCAAGCAGTGGGTTGGAAAAATGATAAACACAAACAAAAGACTATGTTGATTGTAACTATATTTCATTTATACTTAGATAAACAGTATGTAGCAAATTATATTATACAACATATGTTACTTTCTTCATGAGAATTACTCTGACTTGAAAACTTCTGCTGCTTCTTGTATGATAAACAGCAGAGTAAATATTCTCTTGTTATCTGGTTTATGATATGCTAAACGAGTAATAGCACACAGTTGTTGCAAATGATGGTACTTTTTAAAGAGCAAGCTACCTCCCTCAGTGACAAAATAACACATTTAGGATCATCTGTCAAATGCTTTTACAGATCAGATTTTCTACATTTTCATTAATTGAGAAAGAAAAACTTCAGGTTACTGTCTGTCAAAACTAAATTTATACTGGATCTTAAAAAAGCTAAATAAAAGGTGCGGTGTGGAGTTTTCTCATAAACACACAGAGTGATGTATACAGTTGGTGTTACTCTCTGGCATAGACCGAATCCATTGGCAGTAATGTGTGTCCTGTCGCCTGTGCTCATGCATGTGAGTCATCATCACAGCGGATGATTTTAACAAAACATGGACCAACATAAAACCTCAAAAACTCCACAAAGTGCCTTCCGCTGTTACGTTGAAACAGAATAATTGACAACAGATTTTGAAAAAAGCTGTAAAAAAGTCTCAGTGGTTATATATCCCAGTGACACATACAATCTAAAATGTAGGTTTTTGACACATTGTCCTTTTCTTCTTTAAAAAGTACCACCTTTTGTTCGAAATGTGTGCCATAGTTCAGTTCTCAGTTAGTACACAAGTCATTTTGTACCAGAACTCATACTCAACTCTTTAAAGTTCTCTCTGTATCTTGCTTTGTTTTCTCGAGCCAGGTACTTTTTCGGTCACATTGCCTGTAAGATATTTGGAAACTATGAAAAGAAAGCCCTTAATTTACATCCATCAGCTTTACGACTAAAGTGCCATTTGAACTGCATTAGTTTTACCAGGGAACATCTTGAAATGTTATTTTATTCATTGTGTGTCTTCCAGAGGACCACCATTAATATAGGATGAAGTACACCCACTTAATTTGTTGTTCATAGTCCAGATGGAAAACGTCACGATCTCAGTCTCTAATGATATCCTCATGCTGTTCAAACAAGTTCCACTGCCAACTACAGCAAACCCTGAACATGCAGGTTCGCCTCCAGGTCCACCTTAAAAAAAAAAGTCTAAAAATCTGCCCTTGCCATAGACTCCATCTGTACAGTTCATGCGCTATGTGATCTGCCGCCCACTTAGGAACATGACATTACAATGATGTCAGTTCCAGCCGACTAAATTACACAACACTCCTGGGAATTGTTACTATTACAGCATCTTTTCCTTTACAATGGATTCACTGCAAACAGGGCTCAAAGTGTCTGGCAAGAAAATAAGCTACTACAGATTTTTGTGGGATCTCTGGTCATAAAGCTCTCGAAAATAGAAAACATGCTGGAGTGACTCAGGTTATACAACAGCAGGAGTCCAGTTTAAATTGACAGAGTTTTTTCCTTAAGTGAGCTCTCAGTTACTTTTCTTTTTAAAAGGATGCCTGATTTTGTGAGCATCAGGTAAAGTTTTAGGTCATAAGCCTTTAATTCAATGTGGCTGTGGTATGTGTGCATGTGTATGTGTGTATGTGTGTGAGTGTGTGAAAACAGAGCACCGATGAGCTTGTTTGGCTCTCGTGTTGTGAGAACTGTGGTTTATTGCCTCCATTGTCTGTTGTTGGTTCTGAGCTCAACGTCAAAATGTTCAGTGTTTACAACAGTGACTTACTGCTTCCTGTGGATGTTGTGTGTGAATTTTGCCTGTGTGTGTGTGTGTTTGTGTTTGTGTGTTTGTACCAGTGCTTTTCCCTGTTGTGTTTTTAAAACTGTGTATTTTCTTATTTTCTCTCATACATTCTTGTGCATCCATGTACCTAGAGTTGGTTCATGCTTGTGTGTATGTGGACGCGTGTGTGTGTGTATGTGGACGCGTGTGTGTGTGTATGTGGACGCGTGTGTGTGTGTATGTGGACGCGTGTGTGTATGTGGACGCGTGTGTGTGTGTGTGTGTGTGCGTGCGTGCGTGCGTGCGTGCGTGCGTGCGCGCGCGTGTATATGACTGACAGCACTGATATGTAATGATGTCAAACCAGAATGCTAACTACCTGGATGTCTTGTACTCTGTAATTATGAAGTACTGTAACTGAATGCACTGAGCACACAAGTATGTATGTGTGTGTTTTATGGCTTGTGTAAATAAACATCTCATCTGCCAAATACTCTGTTCAACCTGCTTTGTAACCCTCTGCCTCTACCCCACACACACAGACACACACATAGTTACACACACAGACACACACACACACACACACACAAGGTCTGTGGATGGGTTCCAGATGGGGAGAATATAGCCGAATCTTTTAACTAGACACTGGTGTGTTAGTGTTTTTGTGATTCCCCTCAGGAATTTCTACTCTGTTTCACTTTGAGACAAGCTGTTTTGTTCATGTTGAGTTTGTGCTGTTTGAGCACAACATGTTTCTGAAGTTTCACCCAACTAGGTCAACGCATCAAGTGTGAGCATTGACCAAATCAGCCCTCGTGGGTTTTTTTAAAAAAACAGAAAATCAGCACACAGGAAGTCAAGAACTGTCTTGTGGTCTTAGTCAGTCAGCTCGTTTGTCCTGTTTGCAGCCACAGTTTTATGATCATTAAGTGAGTTTATTGCTTTGGCGTTTTTTTCTTCATTAATGACAATTTAATAAGAGAAGAAAACTCATTGGAAATCGTTTATGGAAATTGGAAACAATGGTTGCTGTCAAATTTAAAAGGCTACAAGGAAAACAGCATTTAATAGGGATGTAAATGAATATGAATACATTATTCACATATAAACAGATAAAAAACAAACCATGATAAACACTGTTTGCCAGAGACATCGCACCACTTCTCCTCAGAAACACAACTAAAGACATGAATTAAGACCCGCAGACACAGCTGGACCTGTGCTTTACAATTAAAATAAGAGGACTGATGCAGATACATCTGCTAAGATCAGAACAAAAGGCAATTTTCATATCTGTATCAGTAAATCAGAGGATTATCTGGAAAGTGAGAAGAGAAACTGCTAGCAGTCAAAGCAGCTGCTTTCCACACAATACATTTACCAAAATGCAAACAATTAGGCTACAAGCAAAAACTTAGCCATGTAGACAGTTTGAAGCTCAATATTCAGACACACAGCAGTGTTCATCCTCAAAACCTCATGTAGGAGAAAGCATGACAGATGTTGCACAGATGTTCTTTTGTTTTTCGTAAATCCTACGATCTGATATTGAAGCTGGTACCTTGTTGACTCAACAGTAGACGGGAAACTCACGGACTGACGTTAGGGACGGCATCAAAAGTGAAAACAAAACAGCGAAAAGAGCTTTGCAGATCTTTATCAACAGCCTTCTCTTTGTTTGTCTCACACACTTTGGATCATATGCACCATCACCCACTGCATGCAACTTCCTTTCAAGAAAAATTTTGCAATATTGCTTAATGCAAATCAGTATTTTTCCATCGTAAAAATCATTCTATTTCCTCTATTCACTTCCACCAGGACCATTTACTGTTACACAGATTTAGTTATGACAAAAGTCAGACATTTATTTTGAAAGAGAGACCCAAAGAGAAATTACACTCTATTAGATTAATACGGGCACAAAGTTAAGATAATATATTTCTTTCATTGTGAAAAGTTTGACACTTCAACTCAGTGCAACGCTAATATAAAAACAGTGTGAATGAGTTGTAGCAACTAGCAGCTGTGCGTTGCACCCCTAAATGAGCTGAGCTTTGTGGGGGTGGGGTGATGACATCTCTGTCCAGAAGATATTTTGTTTTTCTCTTCATAATCAAGTCATCTTTGCATATGCAGCAGGAGGGAACTACACTGAATTTGGTAATTAGCATCAATCATTAGTAGAGATTTATCACTGACATGTTGCAGGAAGGGAGGTCATTCTTGGCCTGCGACTGTTTATAAAAGAGCCAAAGGATCTGCTTAAGGAGGCTCTGCTCTTTTCTCCTGCTCGTCTCTCTTGTCTTTTGCTGCTTTTGTGTATGAAAGGTACAACAGCTTGCTCGCCTTGAAGATGAGATCAGCTGCTTAGTCTGGTCAGATTTTGCACCTAAATTTAACTTTCTAACATGATGAATAAAGACTAATTACTGAGCAACACCAACATGCGTGTGGTTTCCTGTGTAATCATCAATGCATGTGTGTATAAGCAAACTACTATCAAAAATACTAAGTTATTCATTTATCCAAATAAGTTTATAGTGCTATTTTTGATAAATATTATGGATAGCATAATGAAGATAGCTTTGCCTTTTTTAGAGCATATATTACAAATGAAAATTACAAAACTTCATGTGAGTTTCTGAAACATATATGTGCTAAAATGCCAATTTGAGTCATACTAAAGAGCCTACATGTCATTTAACATCTTGCTGACAGTGCTTCCACTTGTTCTATGGGCCCAACGCAACTATGCAGGCTACACTGTATAAACTTCTCTTTTTGCAGTCACGTTTCAGTTTCGTCATGCCTCTTGCAGATTTAACACTGAAAGGAGTCTCGTTTTACGGAGTAGTTCTGTTCCTCACAAAACTCTTCATTTCCTTCTCTCCTCTCCTCCCACCATTAGCCAGTGAATGTGCAATAATCAAATTTATCGAGAGTTATGATTCGAGGTCAGAGACATTAAATGCCACAACCTATTTATATGCCCATCCCTGCCATTCCTCTCTTTCAATCCATTCTGAAATTGTATCTGTTGCTCTCTTCCTCTTTCTTCTCTCTCTGCAGTAACAGTATGGTGAGAGCCACTTGGCATCAGGCTCTGCTGCAAACGCTGCTATTGAAAGTTTGTGTTAGGATATTAAACTGTGAGTTGCTGCATGTTAATGTGTATTTGTTTGGTTCTTACATCCTGGTGCCTAAACATTGTACTGCAGCATGTGCAGCACTGAGTGTAGAAATTTTATTAGCATGCAATTCAGTTGATATTAAATTCTCTGTCCACTAGTTTGGCTGAAGTTATGTAAGGGACACTTCCTGTGTCTTTGCATGTTTTTTAGCTGAGTCATGTGTCTTTCCTCTGATAAAGATATAAACAATGACAGCCACAGTGGTTATGCTTTCTGTCTGTTTGTCTTGCTAGGGCATGCATAAGGTCTGCTGTGAGAAGGCCTACGGACCAAATGACTACACTGACTGCACAGTATGTGAAAGCAGTTATGCTGATGAACCAACTGAGAACAATCACATGACTCCACAGTTCCCGTCAGCAATGTGGAACGTTTACTGTCTTTAAGCTCATTGGTTTTATGGTCCCAACACTATTTCTCATCAGTGCCTTTTGCAGACACAGCGGGCCGTTGGTTTCACCTCGACATCAGACAGAAAGACTCAAATCAAACTGTGGCCATTATGACATAACAGGATCAAAATATAATGAGTCAGACCCAAACCTGCATCATCAAAAGCATGAGTCATTTGATTACTTTTTGAATATTTCCCCCCTGTAATTACCCATAACTCACAAATATATCCTGCTTGTTTTCTCTCAATTGATGACCCACCAATAAACAATTAACATCCAACTGACCAAGCAGACATCTGGAACACGTCAGTCTTAACTGAGTTTGTTTAGTTGATTAATTAAGCTTGTCGTTTTAATTGGATAACCTCTTGTCTTCTTGTGTTTTGATTAGGTCAGAGGAAGGAAGGAGCTTACATGTGTTGAGTTTATATGCCAGATAGCGGCACTATATAACTGAAGGCTGACCTTATATCTACAATATAATCCCACTTCAAACCCTAAACAAAGAATAGGACCTTAAAATTTCTAACTTTGAAATGAACTGAGGGAAATGAAACGTGACGACCCCTTCTCTTTACAGTGTAGAAATGACATTATTATTTAGCTGCAGGCAGACAGGATATTAGTATTTAACAAATGTAGAGGACATTACAAGAATCCAGAGGAGACTTTCTTCACATCTTAGGATATGAGAAATATAAGTGTCCATCAACAAGTCTCAGCGAGTGCTCAAGGAAAACTCTTTAACAAAGGATCCTTATTTTGTATCTATTAAATACTCTGTCACAAATATTTAAACCCAGTCGGACTTCCTCCAAATAGGCTGACTGCATATTACACACCAGCATTTTAGGCTATATAATGTAATGAATAAGCTGGATGTTGTTAACATACCACATAAATGGTTAATATATGAAGATTACGATATGAAGATTACGATATGATATGAAGATTACGATATGAAGATTACGATATGAAGATTACGATATGATATGAAGATTACGATATGATATGAAGATTACGATATGATATGAAGATTACGATATGATATGAAGATTACGAGATGAGATGAAGATTACGAGATGAGATGAAGATTACGAGATGAGATGAAGATTATGAGATGAGATGAGATGAGATGAGATGAGATGAGATGAGATGAGATGAGATGAGATGAGATGAGATGAGATGAGATGCAACTATACTGCTTGATTGGGCATCATAATTACATAGTTATTGGTGTTTTAGTTTCACATTTCAGTTCTCAGTCTTTGTCAGACATTTCAGTCTTGATAAATGTCATCATAAAAAAACAAAAAAACAATTGAACTTTCTATGAAAAACTTTCAAGTGACTTTTTGTAGGATTTGAGAGAGCTGAAGGGAGAGGGACATGGCAGCTGAGATTAAATACTGGTTAAAAAGATGAGTTAGCCATTTAAATTTAGCATTATGGTGTTAAAGGTTTTAAAAAAAACTGTCAGATAATCAGATCATACTTTCTGTGTGTGCCTTAGTCAAACTGAAATTTACCAGGGTTTTTTTTTCCAGTCATGTAAACTACCTCTGAACCAACCACCTAAACACAAACACACACAGTTGCATCATACTTTCCACTCACATGTGCACTTTTTTAAAGCCCATCTACGTCTGAGAATGACATACAGCTAGGTAGATAAAAAAATAGATGCGGTAAATTAATATCAGTGTCTTGTCACCGTTTCCTGTTCCAGCTTCTAACTTTGAATACCAGAACTAAACTTCTACAAACATAAACTCTATGATGGTTGTCACTGTTGTTCATTGTTAAGTTGTTGTTTTTTTACAAACTTAATAAATCTTATTATTTCTTACTTACATCACTTAAAAAAAAGTAAATACCAACAAAGAGAAACACTAACAGGACTGTCTCTTATCTTATTGCTGCAGGCATCAGCTGACCATCTGAAGGTGAACAGCAGGTCAAAGTTAAAAAAGCAGCTTCTGAGCAGAAGGTCAGCAGGTCATCATGCACACAGGAAAGTACAGCTCTAGGGGAAGTAAGTCAGATGAAGATACAGATCAGCATAGTAGTTTGATGACTTGTCAGTGGGGGTTTGAGCTTGTGATTGTTGATAATTTCACTGCTGAAGGGGGAAGCTAAGAGTCATCTGATCAAAACGAAACAACTTTTTCAGCTTTCAGTGTTTAGGAAAAATAAATGTTTTAGTCCCCAGATTATTCTACTTTTTTTATTTATCATGTTTTTTTAGACCATTTAGTCACAGATAATCCATCACTGTGTTTGAGAGGCTAAGATCTGTGTTTTATCTGTGCTGCACTATTTCACACTATAATCTTTGACATTTTGATACAGTTGTTCATATTCTTATGAAA
Source organism: Acanthurus leucopareius (assembly GCA_029814765.1). Taxonomy (NCBI): domain Eukaryota; kingdom Metazoa; phylum Chordata; class Actinopteri; order Acanthuriformes; family Acanthuridae; genus Acanthurus; species Acanthurus leucopareius. The sequence goes on along the minus strand of JAQMCX010000041.1, from coordinate 12,016,145 downwards.
TTGCTAATGTTTGAGAACACAGTTGGACCTGCTTCGAGACATAAGTATATGTTATGTATCTGCTAGGAAAATTTAAAGCTTTCACAGTCTCCAAAATATGTTTTTAACAATTACATGATGATCTCTCAACTTCAAATTTGTCAGTCACAAGTCAGTGAGCCAACATAACCAAGGTAAAAGTCAAGTCTATACCAAAAATGGTTAAAAATCATCTGTTGCTGTGCTTTCCTGTCAGACTTTACGTTCCCAGTTGAAACTTTACACTCATCTTCTTCACCTTGACTTAAATAAAAGAAACATTCTTCCCGTAATAGCTTTAAAACTGTTTTTTTTGTCCTCATGGAAATAACATCCAGTCATACAGTAAAGATGTTTGAAACTGCAAACGTCAGAGTCGAAGACTTCTCTGCCTAATAAGGTAAAATTCAAATCCAAATCGGGGAATTTTGAGCTCAGTTTCACACGACGGCACCCTAACCCAGCAGATTTCGAAGAAGAGGACAAAGTATGCGATCCTGAGACAGTAATCCCCATGACAGAATCAACCTCTAACGATATCACTGTTTTTGTATGGTATCAACATGGCTTTCACCAGCTTTATCTGGATGGCAGCAGTCCATCGACCTCTTTGGTCCAGAAACATCTCAACAACTACTGAATTGATCCCTGACTTTTAATCTCATGAACCTCAGTTATACTTTGTGTGTCGTGCAATTGACCAAATATTTGTATGCCAACACATTTAAAGTAAATAGGAAATACCGCCTGATAAAACAACAGCGTGTTGTTGTCACTGTCATGGGAAGGCAAAGGCAGAGCACTGAAGTAAACACCCTTCTTCACCCAGAGCCAGGAGGCAAGCCAATGATACGGTTGTGTCATGCTACGCCCAGAGAGTCCACAAGCAGATTTGGTGCTGCGTGGACACCATGATTGCTTTTTCCATCTAACCAGGCTGCATGGTAAATAGAGGAATTTACCGAAATGTTAACACGATGGAGGTGTGCTGGTGCAGTTTGCACGATCTAACAAACCATGACTGCAGTGGCAGACCGTCGCCTGCAGCTTATTTATCCCGTCTGCTGTGTTGGTGTATCATTTTACAATACCATCTTGCAATATCTAAAAACCAAACAACTGGAGAAAAAAGCTCAGAGAGAGTTTATACATGAAGTTACAGCAGATAATAGCAGTGATAGCACTCTGACACAGCTGACTTTAAGGATAAAATGCAGTCATTTCATTAAAATCATCTTCACTTTGACTACAAGGTTTTTAATATGAAACGAGCAGCAGGAAGTCATTTCATTGAATTAGCAATAATCTAACAGATCCTTTACAGCTATAAGAAAGCATTCTGATTGGTGAAAAAGGAAAGAAAAAAATCCCCTTTAAACTGGGAATTACTATGTGTTTTTTTGCATACACAATGCCAATACAGAACAGAAAATGTGATAGTCATAAGACTGAAAAGCAAATTTCAAGATACCTTAAAGGGGATCTTGAACACATGCAAGTTTAATGACATCCCCTCCTTTCATCTACTGAATACACATTCGTCTGACTGTTCAGAAATGCAACATGTGACACAGATGAGGTGTAGATTCATGAGAAAGGTCTCACTGTTGACAGACGCCTCTTTTCTTCCCCTGAAAAAAACCCACTTCCTCTGTAAACCGTAACTGCTCTCCTCCACTTTCCCTGTGACATCAATGCGCTAATCTCATGCCTCATTTACTTGGAGAAACACTAAATAAGACAGACAGCACGAGAGTGAGCTGGAGAGTCAACAGACAGTGAGAAAGGGCGCATGATCTGCAGAGGGATTTTCCCTTTGGTCATTCAGCGCAGAGAACAGAACAGAAGCAGGATTGCATAACTCTTAAATGTCCACTATTACACACAGCGGTGACAAACAGTCCCTGGACACTTCGTATACTCAAATATAGCAACACAGAAGCTTTTCATAACTTATTCAGCTGTATGAGCATGATTACAATGACAACTTCAAAACATTTGCGTGGAAGCAGCTTCCATAGTCACAAGCGTTCATTAAAAATACTTTTAAAGAATTTTCAATGCTGCACACCAAACAAGGAATTTGACTGTGAGAATCTGCCACGAATTTTGTGACTGGGCGAAGAAACTGCAAAGGTTTAGATAACAAACTATAGAAGTCTGTGCTTATTATTCCTCCCAGTGCTGAGACTCTGTGGGCACATATGAGGTGTTTTTTCAGGCAACAACATCAACAGAAAGACAGGATGAGATGCAAATGTGCACCTGTGCAAGTAGAAAGTGTTTTAGTTTCAATACAAAATATGCAATCATCCAGAGGCTTTATGTATTGGCTTTATTCACTTACAGAGAAAGGGACAACTGAGAGAGACTGGAGGCAAATAAGATAAGGAAGAGTTCAGTGACAGGCTGAGCAGACGCAACCCCACAGACAGGGCCAGTGCATCGCTTGCTAGCTAGCTCAAGCTAATGCCTGTACAGTTGGTCATTGTCAGTATAATAAGGGCAAACACTGAGTGCAGTTCACCTAAATTATTTCATCCCTCACTTTCCTTCTCCTATAATTGTAGAGCAAGCGTGCGTGAATGATTGCTGGCGCACACATTAGCACACCTGCCAAACCTGTTTGCCTGCCATTACTATTGAGTATCACCTGTATTCAACAAGGTAAGTTTGTTTACCAAGTTTAAAAGCCTTAGCTTGATTAGACTGCATGAGGGTGTGCAAGTAATAAAATGAAATTGTGTCCTGAACTTGGTTTGTGAAACTTAATGATTCAATGGCAGACTGAGTGTGAGGTTGTAAGAAGCCAGTGACACTGATGCTAAATACAGCTGAGCCATGAGATGCTTTCATTAACGGGGGCAGAACACACAGTTACCCAAGGTCAAAAGATAAAATGCAGATACTGGCTCCAACTGTCTATTAGTTTCTTCACGGAAATAACACACACATATCCATACTGTCAAACACACCAGACAAAAGCCCCCGACTCTGTTTAAGAGACATGGCAGTGCACGAATTTATCCTCATATTAAAATAACACTGATTAGATCAACATGTTCCTTAAACTAATAACGTTAAACAGTTTGTAACCAGTGATATGCAATATTAACTGAATGAACTTGAGTGACAGCAGTGTGGTTTGCAGCTGCAGTTGCTATCTGTTCGTTGAGGATACACAGAGATGGGTCTGTGTATCCCTCCAGGATACATCTGTTCACAGAGGGAAGCAGAAAAACAAACTTTTCAGCATGAACTATATACACAGACATGTGATGTTATGAGTTCAGAGAAACTGGCAAAGTCAAAAGCAAATGTACAAAGTTGACTAGGTAAAAGGTGTGCTTTGTGTGTTTGTCTGTATGAGAGTTGATGGGGTGAGAAGTCAGTGGTCTAGACATTTCTAGGGAAGAAGTTCACTGTGTGTGTGTGTGTGTGTGTGTGTGTGTGTAGGTGTGTGTGTGTGTCTCATTTATTCCTTCAAGCTTACACAACAAATCATTCAGACTATGACACCTCTAAACCACAGTGACAGCAAAAATAAATGAGTGTTTTCCTGTAACTCATTAGTCTGTTTCTTCAGAAGAGAAGCTGTAATAATCAAGAAAGATTTTGAATATGGGAATAATGAAAACATTTAGCTAAGACACTTTAATGACATTAAATTACCATCTGACGACATGATACAAAGTTTAAAGTATCAGTTCCCTGGTTATGATATGATTTTTCGTTAGCTTCTATTCAAAAACAGCCATTTACTGTATTTAACCTTTGTAATCATCTCTCAACATAGAAATTTCCATCATTATTGGCTAAGTCTGCTTCTCCCATCGGCGAGACTAACTTCTTTACAAATACGACATGATTTTGTCCAGTTACATGTTGAAAAATAAACCTAACAGAATGAACACAACACACTGTTAAGTACTACTGTTTTCAAACTGACAGAAAAAGATGGAAAAAAACAACAGTGAAGAACTTGACCATTACAACATTAATGTCAGAGTCTGAGAGTCTGAGATCTTCACAGTCAATTTGTGATTTTTTTTTGTGTTTGTGAAACTCTCACAGTTTATCTTTCCTCTGTTTCAGGTCTGAACACGTCCAGTTTCACTCTGACATCATTGTAATTGTCCTTCCATCCACTGCTTTGACCACACATATCAAACTCTCAGCAGGTCTGCGTGGGAGTTTATTCTGAAATGGTTTTGATTTTGTTTAACTCACTTCCACCATAACAAAAACACTCACGTCTATTGTCCTAGTCTAGTACACAAAATTAAGATCGCACAGAAGCCATTCAAAATGTGTTGACCTTAAATGTCCTATTCAACATAACTGTTTCTGTATTTTGTTTTATTTCAGTGTCCAGTGGATCTATACATGCAGCTTTCTGGATCAGGCAAGTTAAAAACACATTTGAATAAAAATTAATTTTTATCCCTCACTGCATATTCTTCATTTGCTGAATTTCCAGTGATATTTTCCCTGATGCAAGCTAAAAGTAGTGGGTCATTTTCTTATTATTTAAACAAGTTCAGGTCAAAAAGCGATCACAGAACATTTCCTGAGATTATGCAAGAACTTAAATTATTACAACATCAAAGTATCTGCTCTAATTGCTGCCAAGCCATTTGTTGCGAAATGGCCATTTAACTCAGGTAATAGTCTCCTTGCAATAAGCAGTTAGAGAGTAATGAGTCAGAATCTGATACGAAGCCAGCTACGTCTTACAAGGAAGCAAACTCAAGCTCTAAGATTTTCCATTATTATTTTCTCTTTCTGGTCTGAAAACTATTAATTAATTTAAGATTCTGTACTAGGTGTTAGTTTAATGAAATCAGCAAAATACTGCAATGTTACGAGGTGTCTGTCTCATTGGCTGCACAATTTGTGTTATGTGGGTGGGTGTTTGTGGAAATCCGTTGGTCCTGAACGTGAGCCAACACCGAGTCTTGTCAGGACCTGCTACAAGAAACTGATCTCTCAATAATGCCGGCTAACAGGCAGAGCTAGCAGCATACTTCCATCCTCCCACCAGCTTTCTGAGCTGCTTTACAGTATCGACGGTCTGAAACAGAAAGTATGTCTTCTTTAGATGGCAGGAGGAAGCTACTGTGGTTTTTCTGTTGATGTTCTTGTGGCCATGCTGGGGCTAAATGGATGATATTGATTGCAAGTCATGTCTCCTTCTCAAAACAAACCATTAGAAGAAAAACAAAAGATGAAGCCAAAGTTGCTCTTTGATCCATCTGTGCTTTAGTTCTCATAATCAGGATATTTTACATATATGGCAGTTTTAAACTCTCTCCGTCCTTGATAGGTTTGTGGCCTCAGGTAAATGAAGATGAGTTACACGTTTCTTGTTACATGCAGAGCAGTTAATCTTAATTTTCTCCGCATAAAAATACGCCAGACTTACAACACCAAGAGTCCAAAGTGAAACCTAAAATGTTAAAGCAGGAGGATGATAAAAGAAAGTCTTTAAAACTTGTCTTAACAGAGGATTTCAAAGATGGAACTGATTTAATTGAAACCTCCACGCACAGAACTCATAATACACTGAAATTAATTTGAATATAAGCAGCTAAAAAAACAGTTCTTCATTATTTAAGAGAAGGGTAAATATGTCAGATACAGACTGATTAGAGACCTGGGAATTTTTCAGATGCAATCTCCCTGATAGTAGAACATTTTTACAAGCCTAAATGTGACTGGCTCAGTATTCCCACGCTCTGTTCATCCTGGATGGAAACGTGTTCCTGGACTTCACAGTTAACCCAGAGCAGCCTGTTTTCAAAGTGAGGCTTCACCACAAATGTTCTCTGATTGGATGAGACTGCAGCCCTTTTGGCTTAATATGTGTTTCTAATGGAGTTTTAACTTATTGTTATGTAGTGTGTTTGTGTGAGAGTTTGTGTGTATGGTGGTGGTGGTGGTGGTGGAGGGGTTATGTGGCTGTTCCTGGCATCATGTGTCAGCAAGTGATGGGGAGTCTGGTTTAAATATCACTCACATATTTACTTTGGCGTCATCTGCACTGCTGGTTTGTATTGTTGATGTTTTGTACCAAATTTCCCAGAATTATCAGTCAAACACTGTCCAGCACATGTGCCTTTTCTCTTTGGAGAATGGAAATGTAAGGAAGCTCAATTCTGCCAAAAGAAGAGAACAAAAATGTGTAACAGTTTCATAATTTTGATTTAATATCTTATTATTTAATATTATAATACTGACACTCATTATATAACTTTTAATCATTATGGTTACTTCAATTTCCATGCATCACTTCCTATTTATGTCTTGTGTATAGCCAGGAATGAGTTTACATAAATTTCCTCAGCTTAATTTGACTTTGTTAGGGTCCATCCCTGTGTTATCAAGGTGGTTATTTAAATGAAATATTTTACAGTGAGGTTTGTGATCTTGTTTTGGAAGGAAGAGCTCCAGCTTATCTGCAGTTTGGTTGATCTTCCTGTTGGTTGCTCATGTGAGTGCACCTTGTCACACTGCGGTTATGAGACGATGATACAGAACAGAGAGCATTCTGGTCTCGGCTTTACTGAGAATCAATAAAGTGAAGATCGATGAGTCCCAAAAGGCTCCCGTCTGAAGGGAGGATCCACCATAAAAACCTATAATATTTCTCCTCGTGACCTCAGTCAGTTCAATTAGAATTTGTCAATTTCATCAAATTTCTCCCTAAAGGCCGAGAGTGAAGCTCCACCTGATACTATTTTAATGAATTTAACACAAGAGACAGAACAGTAGACCAAATTGTCTTAGATTCCATCAAACAAATTAGATTTTGTTGTCATGAATTATGTGAAGGTTATGCACATGAAAAGGGTAATAATGTATCAGTCAAAAGATTATGTGTCAGTGACTCAATCTGCTGATTGGCTTTGGAAACTAAGGCAGCTGATTAAAGTAAGGGGACGGTTTTGTTTGTCAATACAGTTTGTCACGGTGTTTCTGTTTCTTCCTTAATGAGAGAACATGTGTATCATTTTAAATGCTTTCAATATATGGTTAGTCTATAACATTGCTCCCATGTGTCATTACTGAAGAAGAAAACAAACGTAACTATCACCTTGTTAGTGTCAGCCACGTTAGTATACTCTGGATTATACAGTATATCCCAACTGGTCTGCTTTAAGGCGAATTTAAATGGATAATATGCATATTTTTTATCAGTACAAGCAGTTTTTATAGAGCGATTAACTTGCAAATCAGCCAAACATCTGTGGAAGTGTTTTGAAGACTTTTTCAGGAAAGACTGACTATAAATTCAACTTGTTCAAATAAACATAAAAAAAGGAACAAAACCATAAAGTTGTAAGTCATTTTGTATACATAATGACTCAAGTGTGCACCAACTCGTCCAATTTCAATCAATTTGTGAGGCTCTTTCTATTAATTTATTTTTCTTAAGGAAATAAATGCTTAACAGCGTTGCAGTATATCATGATGTTTCCTGGCAAGTTAAAGCTAAGGTTTCCACTTAAGTGTTTTTCCATCCCCTCCGCTGATAAATCTGTTTGTTTGAATTGGCTATAAGCTAAAGCAAAGTATATTTACTACATGCGTGTCTCCTGTATGTGTTTGATTGTGTAAAAGACTGTTTAAATGATCAAAATAGAGCTGGTGGTCCTGAAGTGACAGTAACACAACACTGCTGCTCCAAGTAAGAGAATGAATATGGAAGAGCTCAGACTGACGCTGCAGTGTATGCCGGAATAAAAATATTATTTTTAACCCTCTAAACTGTTCATAAATATTGACAGATCTCCATCTATCTCTGTTTATCCACTCCCTTCCCTCCACTTCCCCTGCTCTCCTGCTCATATATAATCTAAGCTGATCACTTTCCATCCTAAACTTCCTCTCCCTCTGACCCCTCATCATCCATAAATATTCAAAGACCTCTCCTTATCTCTCCCCTTAATGCCGAGTCTAGACTCCCTTGTTATCTACCAGAACCTCCATTTTAATGCTGTGGATGTAGAGATATTAATGCATAATCCCAAACTGTGCACATTCATCTATAAAAACAGAGCCTGCGTCAAAGCAGATAAAAGTGTCTTTAAGGTAAAATACTGTTTTTTTTTCAGTGTTGTCTGTGAGTTAATCATTACCAGACTTACATTCCCTTTATGGATGATGTGTTTCCAAATGTAGCAAACATAACATGTATTTGTTCAGCTTGAATCGAACAGGAACAAAAACACAAGGGCCAGTCGGTGAAGATGAAAAATATAACTGAAGATTTCAATAAATAAACCGAGCACAGACAAAGACACACGACTGACAGCTCACAGTCTGAACCAGTCATGTGTTTGATGATGTGCTTGGAGATCTAATAGAGCAGATTTTACATTTTAGACAATAATTTGGATCATGGTTTAGCAGCATTCAGTGGCTTTATATCAGCTCCTTTAAAAATAGTCACTGTATTTATGAAGACTCTTCCTGAACCCCATTCTGCAGCTGCACCTAAGTACCGCCCATTCACTCCATTTTCATAAGATGAATAAGAGTAAGAACTATTCATTGATCCCCTGCTTCCTCTTTTGTTAAAGTGTGTTTGTGTTGAAAGGGAGGCTGTTTCTTCTTTAATTTCTGAAGAAACTGAGTTGGGAGGTTCTGCTTTAATTCCTAGAAAGATGAACAGGCTCGTGAAAAAACAAAACTTGTCACACCTCTGTTGGCCGTGACGAACCATTTCTGACTCCCTTCTTGAGAAGCTGATTACATTTCCCAATCATTTTCATCAGACACACCTCCATAGCTCTTTCTGATGAAGTCAAGTACTGCTACATCCACAACACCACAGTCATGTGCAAATGAGCTTATCAAAATAGATTCTAAACGGCATGCTATATAACTATTAATTACATAAACACTGATATTGTTACAATATTTTTTTACAATGTAATTGTCAATGTTTTAGTTAGTTTTCAATTTGCATTCATACTAAAACCACCTGAGGTATTGGAATATTTAATCAATTATTTTCTAATTAACCATTTCAGCTTTTGTTTATTGTACTGAGCGATTTTAGTCATTAATCCATTACTTTAAGATCAGCATTTCAGGTATTTACAATATTAATTCCTTTAAGCAACTTTTGGATGATGTAGCTATTCTCTAAACCTACTTTTAGCTAGCTGGTTGAAAATCTCTGCTCTTGCTCAATAGTTTTCTCTGATTTATTTTGTTTGAGAATTACAATTGAGGCAATAAGTGTTTTTATAGATATATAAATTATATAAATCACAAGTTCTACTTACTAAAATTAAATCAGCTCCCTCCACAAACCCTCTGAAACTTGCAGAAGTACCCCTTACTCTGCAAATACAAGTTGTTGGCAGTACTGCCGGTGAGAGCGACTGCTCATTTGCTTCAGACTGTGGGACTGAAACTAATAAAATAGATTCAGTTGCTGGCATTCAATGAGGAACAAAGAATATGGGGGTTAAATTGGAGTCTATTTTTGGATGACGGTCGACAACACAGAGAGCAAAGAGGATTGCTGAAGAGGAAGCAACCTACACACACACACAAACACACACAAACCAGGGTTCTCAAATGCAACAGATGCCAATACGCACATGTAAGCAAAGCTGTGGTTGCTCTTACGAGGTGTGAAAACCCACACATGAACTTCTCAGCTGCCGTGTTTTTTGGTGACCTGTGTTTATACCAAAAGGGAAGGAAGGCATTGTGGTGATCACATCAGCAATTTGAAACATGGCACATATACTCAAAGTAAGCAACGCCTTTTACTGAGCCACCAAACCATAAAACAAACAGTCAAGTCGAGCCAGTATAGCGAGAGGTTTACTCAGAATCCAAACACACGCCGAAACACACGCTGCAGTCAGCCACTGGATAGATGTTTATGGATATGATTTCAGACTTGATGTTGTTACCAAGGTTTTTAATATTAGAATTTAAGCGTTGTTTTATTTGGGTTTTAAAGGCCGCACTATTGTAAAGTGATGTCATTTTCTAAAATTCAGACGTGTCCCTTTAAATGCTGCTCTGTCAAGTAAACCACGTGTAGACTGAGTTAAACGGACAAATATGCAAAAGGTACAAAAAATAAAATACTGAAGAAAAGCTCAGCATTCTAAAAAATGGCTTGATTTTTGAGTGTGCTGTTGATGCAAACACCCACAATGAAATGCACAGGAATAGAGCGGTTTCTTACAGATGACAATAACAAAACATTGAGAAGTAGTGAAAGATGGTGAGTCAGCTTTAACAAGAAAATGATAAAGTGTCAAATACTTGGAGATCATCGGGCTTTTATTTGTTTGGTGAAGTATGCTGATTTCATGTGTTCAAACCACAACAAGTATTACAGATACCAACTTTATACAGTTGGTATCTGTGATGACTTTGGGTCACAGCTACATCATTACATAACCATTCAAACAAGTCTTAACCAGCAAAAAAAAAAAAAAAAAGAGTTGCTGCAAACCAACTCAAGCTGCTACTAGTAGCTGTTTCTTGTGATGGTTTTCCGACTACAGTTTTGTTTTGTAACAGGATGAAACAACTAACAAGATGTGACAATTTAATGTTACACAACTAACTAGTGAATAAACATGTCACTTCCTTTATAGGAAAAGTACTTTTGTAAATGGTTTCTGTGCTTTGCAGTCTTTCTGAGATTTATCTCCGGCCATGTTTAATAAATCTGAAAGTTCACTTAATCCAACAAAAGTCGATTTCCTTTCTCCAAGGAGAAAGAGGAAAAATACCACTTTACACCACATCAGAGAAAAAAGGCAGATGGTTTTGCAGAACTCACGTTCAGTCTGACATAAATGATGCTCATATTGAGTTGTTTTTTTTCTTTAAAGTATGGAAGTATGGCACTTTCATTTATCACGACACAACTGTGTATATGAGGGGGTTATACACACACCCCATAAGGTATCTGTACATTGAACCAGGTTATAAAAGAGCAATTACTCATACAGTGCTTCAAACAAAAATGTGTGTGAGAGAGTGTGTGTGCGTGAGATCACGCAACTGCCAAGTGATTTATTTGCTGCGGTTTACTACGACCACTTCATCAACCCTGCTGTGTATCTATGCCTGTATGTGCACCCTTTCTCAAGGGCACAGTGAAAGGCCCAAATGGGACGACTCAGAGGTCTGTTACCCTGCTCCTCAATCAATGACACACACATACACACCAACACATAGACACACACAAACACACATCCTTTCACTATTTATCTAGCCAATAGATCCTGACACTCACATCATTCTTGAATTACACACTGACCAAAATAGAAAAAATTGCCTGATTTCTTCACTCCTCTCCTCAAGCCTCCATCCATCATTGTTCATTCATAAATATAATAATGTTTGTGGCTGACCTGAGCAGTCACCACATAGGAGCGACTTAAAGCCATCCTAAGGCCTCATCCACAAGTTAAAACACAGTTTTCGCTTTTCTGTTCTCAAAAAAACATCCACAAAAGCTGTGTTTTAAATTAATGTCATGATGAAAATGCAAAAACATAATTAAAGCTTTAACAAGAGCATTCAAAATCAACAAGCGTCTCGACACAGTTAACCAGAAAGCCATACCGGCCAATCAGAAGCCTTAAAAAAAACCCAAACAAAATAAACAATAAATATTATCTACTGGAGATTTGCATCCATGCAGTATTTGTATTGATCTACAGCTTCAATCTCCCTCAGTCACTGGGTCTCACACATGACAGGAACGACCTTTTTCTGTCAGCTCACAGTTTAACCTTTCACCCTAATTAATGACCCATGAGAAAGGGCAAGCTGTTCCTATAGGCTTTCAATTCTTCATCACAAATCCTCAAATATGTTCAGTGGAGGTTTTGTTTGACTAATGGCACACTTGCACTTCCTATCGCTGTGGTGCAGTCCAGCTCACAGTGAGACATCAAAAGAACAGGATGGGAAAAATCCTGTTGTGTCAGAGAAAAGTGCAAACCTGCATTTACAAACCAAACCATGTGTGTGCAAGGAGTCGGCCTGCTTCAAATGAAGAACGCTCCAGTGACACTAAATCATTTAGACACTGCTGTCTGCTGACTGTTAGGAGAATTTATGCGGACATTTTAACTGCAATCAATAACAAATTACCTCCCACATTCATAAAAATAGATTATTCTTATAGCAGTTTTAATCAAAGCAAGCAAAATGTGATGCTGCAATGTGATCCTTTTATTTGACTTACAACTTTATCTTCCCAGACTCCAGGTGAAGCTCGGCAGCCATGTCTGTGTGGTCACTTTTGTAAGCCAAAGTTTTGTAGTTCAGAGAACAAGTGTTTCCAGCAACCATGCACACACTCCTGCTCAGACTTTTCATGTATCGATATGCTTTAGTTAGGGTTAGTTAGGGTATGCTTGTTGGACCATTCAGAACTGTCTTAAACCCAAACCACAACTTTCTGATGTCAGGATTGGGGATGTTGTGTCTCAGTGTTTTGTGACTTTTTGAACCCACCAACATTTAAACTGCAAAGTGATTGGCCAAATGTGCAGAGGTCAGAAGGAAAGGCAGGATTTAAATTCTGAAATTACATTTAAATTGTTCTTCATGATAAAAGCCACGTAAAACAGAAAACACAGACATTACAATAAAGCAAAATTACATTTTTCTGGTTAGCACTACTTATTTTTTCTACAACTAACTGCTTTTATCACCTTTCTTGTGTACATTCATGTTCAAACCTGAGTTGGATTTATTAAATTAGGAGCTCAACGGTTGTTTCCGATGCATAAAACAGACAGGTGACGAGTCCTGTGCAGACAGGCTGTTAGGTATCAGGCCAATATTTAACAGTTCAAACTAAAGTCACATTCTGACTTGTTACGAGACCACTGAAGAATAAGCACTTATATTTTGCTATTTATTTTATATTTCTATCCTGCTTAATTTAATGCATTTTTGAATGGAAACTATTCATTGAACTAAATCGGACACATTATTGATAACGTACATGATTCTATATGTCGCTGTGGCCATTTTATAACAACTTATGCACTGCTTCCACTGCTGCAATTAAATTGTATTCTATTATGGTAATTCTGGTATGTGAGATTGGATTTACAGGACATTAATTTTTTAAAAAGGGCTTAGAAGTGTTCAGATTTGATTAACCAAACTAATTATAAAAGCAACAAAAACACACAGCATCACAACGTGACAAAACAAACTTAAGACAAATGAGTCACATTGGTTTGTATGATTTCCTCTGGTTATAATTAATTACAAGTAGACTGAACACAATGTACTCAATATAAAAGCTGAGTCACACAGATTAGATACATGGACGGAGGGCAAATGTTATCTAACCATTTATCTAGAAATAAAGGTTAGAGAAATGCTCACATGACGTGCTGAAACAAGGCACAGCATCAATAGAGCTTTTAAATGCAACAGGAATGTAGACACAAAAGGGAGATGAGAGCTCTGACGTTATTAAACACACTGGTTACCCCACACACACACTCTGGGTTTGACAGGAGAGAGCTGTCCAGGCCTATCACGGGTGGCGAACACACACACTCACACACACACAGACACACAGTGTAATCAGGAACATAAACGCTGTGGGACATTCCTGAGGAGCAGAGGCAGAGGAGGATGTTTGCTGGGCTGCCCATGTGGAGGCAGAGAGAGGCACAAAGAGGAGGATGTTTTCTCTACTGTAGGTTCATATAGTGTAGGAAAACTTGACGTAAAGCTCAGTGTGACCTCAGCACACTCAGACACACACAACCCCAAACACTCACACAAACACAAACACACACACACAGACACACACAAACACACACACTCAGACACACAAACACACACAAACACACACACACACACACACACACACACACACACAGAGCACTGCATTCACTCTTTATGTGCCTAAAAGAATTACAACAATATATGCAGAACTTCTCCCTCTATTGATCCAGCAAAAAAAAAAATCTAAATGGCAGCAAAAGCTATTAAAGGCTGACAAATAGTGACTGCAGAGGTGTGTGTATGTGTGAGTGTGTGCATGAAAGTGATGCTACATTGTAATCATAGCAGATGATATTTATAAAAAAAGCCTTTATTAGCAAATCAAATTCAACCACTTAGAAAATTCCCTTGTTGGGTTTCATGTTGCTGTATTGGTTTGAGGGTAACAGTGATGATTAGACGGCTAAAAAGCATCATTTCAAGTCAAAAGCTGTAACTTTCATAAGATCTACAGTGGAGATCAGCCTTCATTTATGTTGGCCTAGGCATTAGTCTGCAACTGTGCTGGTATTACATCACGAAGAAGAGAAATATCCAAGCCGGAGAACCAACAAGGTTCAAATTTTCATTTTGGCATTGTAACAGAGAAATGCTGTTGTTTTTGGTGGTTGTTTGCTGAACAAACTGATTTTATGTGCTGTAAACAGAGGAATTTACATTTCACAAACTACCACACATCCTGCAATAAACAGCAGATAACTGAAACCTACTGTGCTGCTTTAGCGTGTGGCCACTTCAGTTCAGTTTTTATTCACATTTGTTCACATCCCAAGAGCTGCCAAACAAGCTATGATGCATTTTGTCCAGATGTGTTCAAACATTTTGTTTCACATCAGTTCTGACATTTTGCTTCCTAAAAATGTTCTCTCTTTTCCTTTAAAGAGGGTCTGTAAAAGACAAAACAAAGGTCAACTCCGGATTCGATTCTTGTTAAGTGTTGCGACACTACGACACAAGCTCTCATGGATTCAAGAGCAGTTTCATCACCTCTGTAGACAATGAACATGACCTTTAACTCTAATAATTACTACCGACCACCTGATCTGACTCAAGGACAACATCTTGTGATGTGATTAAACTGGACAGCAATTTCTCACAAACACTCTGGTTTAGACGCCTCAAACAAAAGCAAAACCTTTGTAAAATATTTGTGGAAGGTCAGCAGATGTCAACATTCGACTACAGAAATGTAGCCTGAAATTTAAATCATCATCTTAAGGACA
Organism: Acanthurus leucopareius; assembly: GCA_029814765.1. Classification (NCBI taxonomy): domain Eukaryota; kingdom Metazoa; phylum Chordata; class Actinopteri; order Acanthuriformes; family Acanthuridae; genus Acanthurus; species Acanthurus leucopareius. The sequence continues at coordinate 12,001,089 of JAQMCX010000041.1, read as the reverse complement.
CAATATTAGTTTGGACCAAGTCATTGTCTCTTTCTATAAAACTGATATTGGATGAGGATTAAAGATGTTGACATGAACCAGACTGCAGAGACTAATGATGTTCCATTTTTTAACAGTGTGCTGAGTACTCCCATTGTACAAGAAACATCTGTGGCCAGATGCATAAAATTTATTTGCTGTGTAGATTGGAGGCTCAAAATTGCTTCAAGGACAGAAATAATCAGTCTTTGCTTCAGATTTTAAAAGCACACTCACACACACATGGTTATTTAAATAACTGGAAACTGTTTACATACGCAAGAGCCAAAATTTCCCCTCATAAATGGAGGAAGATATTTGCTTATAGATTCCTCTGTAACTTGTCTTTGCTTGGAAAGAATGGGCAAGAATCAATGCGATATTACACGTCAGTGAGGTGCAAACGCTGCAGCAGCTCTCACATGTCACCTTTTCATTAAATGTACCTGTAAACTCTAATTGGCAGTTGTATCTCAATCAGAATTATTAAATATTAAAAAGACGATCAACTATTGGGTGCTCACAATCAAACAGGCTCCAATGCTTTTGATCTTAATAAGAAGAATGAAAGCATTTATCACATTGTGTTATTAATCAAAATTAATGTGAAAATATGCCTTTGATGACCATTTATAGTCATTCTACATTTCATAGAAAATCAAAAAAAAATGTTTCCATTTCCAGTACTAGGAGGAAACCATGTGTTCAAAGGCATGCTCTTCTTTTATAAATATTTTTTATGTATGGGAAATGGCCTACGCATGTTCTTTTGAATGCACATCGTTTAAACATCTGTCTGAAGGTCATGTTTTGAACCCCTGCAGCTTTTTATCTACAGCTATCGACCAATCCTGGTTGCAGGCACCATTACTCTTGTGGCATCTAACTTGCAAACTTGTGAAGTATTAACAGAATGTAAAAATTTCCAAATATAGTAAACTTGTTAGTCAGCCTGGTTGGAGTCTGCTTGCAAATGGGCTCGCAGATTTCTACAATTACATGCTTTACAGCCCGAAATGACACTTTACTGATTTAATGTGCTTAACATTATTAAAATTACTTATTACAATGCAAAAGAGAAATTCTACTTTAGTATAATGATTTATAATTAGAAACAAAACTTTCAAAAACTTAAACATTTACATGATCTACTATCATCCAGTTTCTAATGATGAAACCCAAAACATCCCTTCCTGCACATTCACTTCTCCTCAAACACCATCACCAGAGAGCACAATACAGACAATAGGGTGGCAAACTGTTGCCACGGCTACCACTGATACAGACCCGGTGAAAGATTCCTCTCTCAGTCTGAATCTTATCCTGAATTTATCCTCACATCCCTCTTAATGATCTAAACCTGCACTGACTCCATTTATAATCCACCGACCACAGTGCCAACACAAAGTGCACCTTTATTCTTCATATACAATGACTCTGTTCTTCATACTGCCATCCACAATCTTTAAACTTACAACTGATTTCTGATGCATGTGAAAAAAAGTGAGCATCTTGAAAAACAGCAGTAAATAGACCTTTGGTAAAGTTGTGGTACTCCCTGTGCTTTCTGCTGCTCCACGTTGCCTCTGTCCTGTCTGCGGTATCTCTCTAAGTCTCTGAGGACCAGTAGGAATGCTGACCTCTGCTCTTCCTCTATCTGGGTCTTTCCCTCCCTTCTTTGCAATTAGTTTCCAGTAAAAACATGTGCCTTTTAATCCTTACTCAATTTGGAAAGCTCCGAGTTGGACGTATCTTTAATCCGTCACCCTTCATATACTGTTATTGCAGCTGAGGGAGCAACATCAGTCAAATGATGAGAAACTACCAGGAGGAAATAAATACGCCAAAATTATCAGACTTGCACCACTCTGACATTTGTTTTTCCTCCAGTTCTACATCGGTCTCATCTTACACTTTTCTCCTACATCAGAGGTCAAGGACACTTCAAAGAAAAGACTCAAACCCAGAACAGGGGCTGCAGATTGGACATAAACACTTCATCTCTCCGTGACTGAGGCAGCAATACCAGTTTAGCCGTGTTGGGCATCCACATGAAATGAGACCTCTCTGTTCCTGAATATCCATGTTTGGAGGATTTAATATGGTTTACTTATCCTCTTTGGAAACTTTCAGAGATTTACAGCACTTGACCCCTGTTCCTCAATATGTTTAAACTTGATGCACAGACGAGGAAAAAAAACATTCTTGAGACCAAAAGCTTCAATAAGAAGTAGTTATTCAGAAAAGAGCTATAAAAGAGAAATGAGATCAAAGCAGGAACCTACAGGAACTCAAATAAAAGTAAATCACCTTTCACTTAAGGTTCTGGTCTGAAAGCTTCTCTTTGTACTGTAGCTTCAGCCATGACAGAGACTGAAGTTAAATACAACCCTGCTCAGGTTTATATTATTATTTCCAACAGCAAAAACATTCAGAGAGGAACATAAAGGCGCCTAAATTTTAGTTCTTTAATCAACAATCAGAATAATGTTTGTTAATTTTTCCCCAACAATATCTGCTACTGTTGTAAAACATCCAGTCGTACCAACCAAAGCACGGTTTATGTTTTTGTGGTAACGTTTAGGCATCTGGAGAACTTGGTTGAAAGAAATGAAAGATGGTAGTCTTAGCTGAGTGTCCACTTGTACTGGGAAAAAGTCCATGCGGCAATTTTGTTTCTATTAAAACAAAGTTGAAAATAAAAAAAGTATCATATTTCCCTAACTGCTAAAGAAAAAAAGTTGACTGTAGACCTGACAAAATCCTTAACATTTGGTGTTATAAGAAGAAAACACAACATTATTTAAACCTGTGATAACTGACCACTATTTTAGCAGCAGCAGACAATACTGACATATTAATAGCTTCAAAGTTAATACAACAAACTTGTTAACAGTTTCCTAATTATTTGTCTAACAGATCAGGAGCAACATTAGTTTTTATTTGGGGTCTTGTTTCTGTTTCAAATATCCTACTTTTGTTCTCAACCAGTTCCTGGAGGAAATATCCAGCTTTCTGTTAGCTGTTTGGTGCTGAGCAGCTGTGGCTGGAAATGACGCTGATAAGATGTGAGAGTGAGCTAAAACATAAGGTTGCATTTTTTTAAAAAAAAAAGAAAAACTGAACAGTTAGTTGAAAGACAGACTTTTGGTCCATTGTTAATACACACTGCTTATAGTCACTTTAAAATATAGTACACAGTTAAGAAATATTGTCTGATGTATGATTGTAGCATCCACACATTCATTAGCTATATGTGCTAAACATACTTGACATAAAATAATATAAGGAGACGGTCCTTATCATGAATTCTTGCAAGTGGACAGCAGCTTCTGCTATAAAAACAACTTTGAGTACATGAGATCATCTCCCACAATTCACTCCAAGACAGGACGTGATCAAGATCAAGCTCACAGACACACACAGACACACAAAGATACACACACACACACACACATGCACACACGCATACATGCATGTGTTGATGCTGCATGTGCTTCTGTGTGTCGTCATTGCAAAGGGATTAAAACTTCCTGTTTATTCACTTCAGATTCTCTAATGTTGGCAACCGGTGCTTTAAAAAGGGAATGGACCCCAAAAATAGACAAATACAGACGGTCCCAGGTGAAATACAAAATGCAAACACACACAGTCATACACAAACAAATACACAAACACACACACTCTTTGTACAGTCCAACTGGGTTTAAAAGGATTGCGCATTAAGAGCCAATAACTGTAGACTGTGGGAAAGACTTTACCATGAAAAACTAAGAAAACTGAAACTAAAGAGCGGACAGTCGTGAGACACAACTTCATTTATTCCCATGTGCAAACACCAAACAAAGTTCAGATGATTTAAGTTTCATAAACAGGATCAATCCACAAAAACACTCAAGTTAGTACGGTCTTAGTAATATCATCAACATGATCAGTCCCAGTAAAACAAGATTAATCCACACAATGCTCTTTATGAGACAACTTACCCAAGTATGCATATAGCAATTCTGTTTCAAAAATATGCAAAAAATACTACATTTAAAAGGCATTTTTGCAGCCCTGTATGAATCCAATACTTATTACATTTAAATATAATTATTCAGCTGGTCTCAGTGCTGATTAAATAAAAAAGCTCCCACATTCCTCCTTCAGCCATACTTTTATGGGCTTATTATTATTTTTTAAGGCATGTCTGGATGATTTTGTGCTCTGACAGGATTAAATAGAGGGCAAAGAAAATAACTGTACATGGATCCAGATTTTTCCTCATTTAAGCTGCCAGGAGAAGAGAAAGAGAACCTCAAGCTCTCTGTATTTGGCAGCACTTGTGGCAGAAAATCTCTGAATTAATAAAGAGAATCTGTCAGCCAGATTTTATCTTCCTCTCTGTGTCACTGAGACACACAGCTTTTGTTAACCTGTCTAAAATCTGTACCATCACACACACTCACACACAGCCTTTGTACTTCATTCCAATAGGTGTTAAAAGGTTTTGTATTGTAAGGCTCCCACAAACTGCAGAAAGGAGAGATTTTCTTCGTGTTGTGGTCAACAAGAGGCAGCATTGAGCCGCTTTCACCATTTCATGCAGCCATATGTTTGAACGCATCACAATACTTTGTACATTCAATCACTGTACATCATAGAGCTGAAACATTTGAGCTTCTGATGAAAGAGAAAGTAAGTCTGAAGATTTTATGTGGAACTAAAATGTGCATGAGTATCTTTCATGGTCTATGGCTGCAAGTCATTTTACTTGCTAAATAATCAATCTATCAATAAATGATCCATTAAATTTTAGCAAAGATGCATAAAAATGTCCATCATATTTCCCTCGAATCCTTTCTGATATCATAGTAAAACTCCTAATGTTACCAGCAAAGACTTAAACCCATCACAAATCATTCAAATATTGTTTATCTTCTTTTAGAAAAAGGCAGCGTGTTTTTTTACTTGCTGGTCCCAGTTTGCACTGGCTCCTAAACTGGTCACAGTCCACTTAGATCAGCCATGTTTATTTGAAATATTACGAGAAACAGAAAGGCATCAAATCCTGGAAAAGTGCGAGAGGATTTGTCCAAATCTGTGTTACAGCCCGTCATATTGACTCTCCTTCTCACCACACACTCATACAACAACACCAAATTTCCTGACATCGACTCCTCCATGGCAGGCTATTGTGTTTCTCTTCCCAGAATTATGTAACAAACCCAATAAAAGCCTCTCAGATGTCCCTCTTCCAAATGGCTTTCACATACACTCACTGAATCTTAACCTGTGCAAACAAGCTGCTAAAATGACCATAAATAAATTAATTTTGTAATTCTGTCTCAGCTTTTACATTAATGTAATAAGATGTACACTCAGATATTATAAAATGTGCTGATGAGTCAAAGTATGAGTATGCTGAGGTCACTTCCTCAATTTAAAATAAGACAGTAATGTGTTGTTGCCTCAGAAACCAAAATAGACAACATGAGAAAATGCTGAAGTTGCTCTTCAGTAATACGAAACTAAAAAGAAGTATTAGAATACAGAGAAGAAAAATGTGACAAAATCAATCACATTCTTTGCACTTCAATATTTAAACATCAATATGAGCTGCACAAGCAAAACTGAAGCCTAGTGAACAGTTTAGTTTGCACACCGTTTGTTTCACACAATATACTTTGACAATTAACCCTAATTGGACATTGTTTGTGCACATATTCTTAACAACTCCAAAGCACTAGTATTTGCAATTATGGTAATTCATGTGTATACCACACTACTTCATAGTGTTGTTGGCGCCCCCTTTTGGCAGACTGAATACAGGAGATGTAGTTGTCAGAATAACCTTTGAGTAAATAATTAAAAGAAGACTCAAACTTTTTTTTTTTGCTTCTAATTTCAAATTTAATTGTGTAACGTTACAAGAAATAAACACAGATCTCGAGAATTCACCCCAAATTTTCACATATTGTCAATTTTAGTAATTATTATATAATATGGACTCAGCTTCATGGTAAGTGGTTTTAGACTGGAATTTACAGGAGGTCATCAAACCTTATGAACCAGAAAAAATCCTAAAAGTGTAAATTCTACTTAACCCGCAAGTGCAATAAAATTAACAGTATTAAAAGCTTGGTTGTCATTCTTTCCTATAACTTCTCTGCATATTTCAGAGTTGTTTTTCTAGGGCACTGATTATCTAATTATCCTCAGACTGGAGTCTGACCTGCAGAGCAGTAAGAGGTTTTTCTTCTCTCACACATAAGCACCTGATTAGGACTGATTGGACTGATTTTCCCCAGTTTGTAAAAACTCAGTAGTTTCAGTTTTAATTTTTTTATGTTACTCTTATTAATTACTTGGGAGTGAAGGTACAAACAGGTCGATAAATTAGTCACATGCCGAAATGAATAAGACATATCGTGACATAGTTCATGTTTTTTAGTTACTGGACAGTGGCTTAAACAGTGGCCTTATTCATTGAGTATGTGGCTTTGGCTGTGTGATGTAATACTAAATGCTTGTTTTCCCTAATGCTTAATAAATCGGTTATTATGTGTGACAAGAGGAACAATCAGTCTGTATTGAGAAAAGACCTCATTATGAGGTCACAATCACAAGTTCTAAGAAGTTGCAATAACTTTTTCTAATGAAAGTGTGATGCTCTTTATTTCAGGCAAAGAGTCTCAACTTTGAAAATGGAGGAAATATTAACAACTAAAGAAATAAAAATTAAAGGCTGTGTATAATGATAACCTCCTACTTACTGTGTCTCACATTTTATTTATCATTCAACTTTTTATTCAAATGTCCAAATTCTGAATTTGCTGTTAATGCACCACTGAAAATCCCACAATAGATTTCTTTTCATTTTGTACATTTTAAATATATGTATATAGAACAAATTTAGATTTTGTTTGACTCTACAGCTGTCAGTGACAATGTAAAATGACAGCACTTATTAAGAGCCCAGTTTATCGCTCACTATTGCGTAATCTTCTTAGTATCCTTATAGTGAATCATAGGACAAGACGCAGACACAGCACACAGCAGCACAACAGTTCAACACTTAATATGACAGCATAAGGTATGATTTTTCATTTTAAACCACTTTTTTTCCACTGTGCAGGTTTTCACATCAAGATGATGCAGGGGTTAAAATTAGAGTTATTGTAAAGTATGCATGTCATTATATCCTCCAGCAGTCATGACACTGCAGGGTCAGAACTGACTCAAATCTCCAAAGACAGTATATTCAAAGTGAGTCTGACCTTGTAGACTCATCTCGTTTTGACTAATCCATGTCTCTACATCCCTCATGGTTTAACTCCTCCTTTCTCTTTTTCCCCTATGGCAGAGAGACGGGAAATGGCACTGAGGGGACATTGCAACACAGTGTGTCACTAATTTCTGGCCAAAAAACAAGAGCTGACCTCTAAAGCTTATAAATATAACATATCGATAAAAAAATGCAGCTTAAACTTTGCCATAACCTTCTCACACTTGTACATTTGGGGTTTTTTTCCACTAAATTAACTGTAGCGGAAAGTTGGATCTAGAAGTCATTTAGTCATGTTATTAGGAATTTAGTTCATATTGTCTTTAAAACTCATAAACACAAGCTCATTTTTCCACAGACAGCACATGCTTTTTATTTTTATAGCCTGCGTTCCTATTTATACGCTGTACTTCTGTATCGGAAAGTGTGCAGCACAAAGGAAAGACAGAAGGAGGGAGAGACTGATACAGGCAGTTAGTCCAAGACTTTCAACTCCAAGATGCAGACTTTATTGCCTTCATCAGTCAGTTATGACTGGTACAAAATGGTTTTGGTGCAGACTCAAAAAAAGGACAGGCTAATAAAGAATTCAGCAAAGCAAAAGGGCAGATAAGAGTCTGATGATGTTGCTTGTAGAAAGTGTACATGTCAACATATAAACAATCCCATATCCTGCTCTATGGCCCATTACGACCCTCAATCTGATATCCAAGTAGTCAGAGAACAGCAGGGTACCAGGAGAAAGTTTCCAAAGACAAATACACAATAATACACAAACAGTTCTTGTGAAGCTTTAAGAAAAATCTCTACAAAAGATTGAGACATGGATTGGTTTAAACAGAGATTATTAACTCCTTCAAATGGGTCAATAGGTTAAAAAACAAGTTTTTCTGTTTGAAGACCTCTAAATTTAGCTTCTCTTCTTGTAAGATATTGTATAATTTTACCTTTAGAGGGAAGAATCCATCTTTAATTGAAGTCCTTAAACATTAAATATCATGATGACCTGTGGATAGAAGTTGCAAATTGACAAGTAGAATCTTTATTTTCATTGTACTTTCATTGTATTTATCTTTATTGTACTGCTGGCACAAAATTAACTATCAAATCTAATTTACTGCTTCTCCTTTGCATTTAATATACTGGTTATGAACCATTGTTCTTACTGCTTTATTATTTTCAGATCACCACGCATCTGATGAGGCATTTTCAACACACATCACATCTCAAATCCTCATATCTGCAGGCCAAAGCTTCTATTAGCTTTCATCAAGAGTACCCAAAAGATGAATGATCATTCCTTATTAGTATTTTTGTGAGCAAATGGCCATGAAAAAAGGAAAATAATGCTCAGTTATAATGACCTCTATCGAGCATGGTATTTTTAATAACTTCATGGCTAAGTATTGTCTTTGTGTCATCATGTAGAAATCCTGGCTTTCACAGTGAAATCCTCTGTTCGTGTATGTGAGAGTGTCTGTGAGAACACAGAGGAAAGGTCATCCCGCAGGAGTTTAAGTGTAATTATGGTTGAGAATTTGATTATCGTAATCTCTGAGTATATATTCCCACACACAACCAGATCAAGTTCACACACACACACACAAACAATACAGCACACACAGCCATGATCTGAACATATTCCCAAAGGAACTTCATATCTCCATAACCTTGCTCCCGGATGGCTAGGTTCATTTGTCTGTGTCACAAACACACAGACACACAATAATGACGCACATCCACCAACTGGGCTAATAACACAGACACAGGAGAGGCACGTGAACACACACAGTGTAAGTGTAGGTCATATGGATGTTAGGTTAAGCTTGATGACATTGACAAGTAAGACCTCATTACCGAGAAACACAAACAAGCTCATTATAAGTCTGGAGACAGAAAACTTAATTTTCAGACACAATTCAACCAGAGCATACCGTACTCTCATGGCTCTACCTTGTTCTTGCCTCCATCATCTCATCTTCACTTGCATACACATCCACACTCATACATCTGTGCGTTATTATGCTAACGACTCTCTGATTGCATACACTGACCTTGTAATCAAGCCAAATTTTTTCTCGCGTGCCTGCATGTGTGCTCTCTTGCACTTGCTTTTAATTTAATCTCCTGTATAGCTTCTGCACGGAGTTAAAACCAGTTGTGGTCAGCTTTACGCAACTGCTAAAATATTTTTAAAAGGAACAGATTGCTTGAAATTGGCTTTTTGCTCAGTTACCGTAGTCTGCTTTCACTCAGTGTAATAAATTGTAACGTAGCACCGAACCGACTGATGAGTTACACCGAACCAAAACTTGATGTACTGCCTCTCTAATTATTCTTATCAGTGAAAATTCACTGACTTCTTTCAAGTTACTCAAAATAAGGTACCGGTATGTTGTACTTTCTGCTACAGTTAATTCAGTGCCCTGCCAATGTACATCCACTAAAAATGCTTGTTTATTCCAATGACAGAATCAGGTTGTTACTTTAGTTTCTAAGGGATCTCTATGAAGACAGACCTTTTCCTTTGAGAGTAAGATCGAATTAGTTTGACGAGAAACTATATAATATATAATATGTAACTATATGATTATATTGGCTTTATAATGATTTATATAATAATTGATTAATGATGATATAATTATAATGGTTCCTCAAAACCACCAGACTCTGTTGTAAAAACAGTAATTTTACCTCACAATGCAGATCATTGGAAAAAAAGATTTCTTTTAAGCCCAGCAAATCAAGTGAAACTTACCAAAACCATCTAAAATAAACATAAAAATAAACCCCTAATTCACTGAGTTAGGTGTGTAAATATTCCATCTCTAAATGTGGTTTTTCTGCTGCCTAACTGATACCTGACCCTCCTCTCGCCCCCCTCCAGATATTTTCACATTTCATTTAGTCATTTAGGGTTAATTTGACCAAATCAAAGCTTGCTGGATATTGCTGAATTCCTGTTAAACAGCTGCAGCACTCTCACTAAATGGACCGAAAAATTTGTCCGATTCATCCCCTGGAAACAAAAACAGGGAAAAATAGGGTCAAGACTGAAAAATACCAAATTTTTTCTTCAAAAGTTTCTTATTTTTCTTCTTCAAACAACAACCACTTGAGACATTGGACCTGCCTCTGTCCGTGTGTATGCATGTGTGCATGTACTATGCTCTGACAAATTGAATAATACACATGGTCTGCTTACTGTAATTTTATAACTCACATGTGACACGGGGACGGGTGGTTGGCCTACAATCTTATTACACACTTGATCTATGTTGGATCATTTCTCTACTGATCGATTATGCTTACTCAGGTTTTTCCAGGCACAAGCAAATGCAATTATTTAGTATGTTGATCTGTTTGTGTGTCTGATGCAGAGTCAAATATAAACTGTATATTCACAGAAATGCACTATTGCCCTCAGCAATAGGATATGATTCACACATACGCAGTTAACCCAGGAAAGGTACACACAATTTAAGCTTTTATTATACATAAGTAATAAGAAAATACAGGAAAAATAACACCTGCAAATGCATTCAAAGTTAAAAAAAAAATCTAACTCTCTCATTATGAAGCCATTTACTTAAAATATGCATTGAACCATCACATTCAGATTATAGTTTATTCCTGAAACTCTCTTCAAATAGTTTCCTTTGACAGACCAGCAGCCGAAGTCCACATGTTAAACGATGGCTGATAAAATGTTGAGGCTGTCATCTGTGTCCCTTTCAGTTTTTACTGTGCCACACATTATGCTCCTAAACTTGGGATCTTTCTCATTTTGAGTATAATATGTGTGGACAGATTTGAAATGCAGCCCAAGACATGGACTTTGTGGAATTTTTATCTCCATTTTAAAATGCTTTTGCTTTTAAGGGTTTTTTTTGCGACTACTGTGTTGTTTCTGGGGCCTCTGCTGAAAAAAATGATAAGTTCTCTATGCAGTAAAGCTTATATAGATAACATAATATAAAGAAACACAGCAATATATAATAATAATAATATAATAAAACATTTTGTTTTAAGCATGAAGTGTCTATCAAGAAAATAAAATGTGATTTTAAATACAGGACACTGCTTTAATAAGGTTTCACCCTACACTGAGTTTCTACTTCTTGGATATACAATCTTTTTTTGCCATATTTACATAAATGTACATAAATACATTAGTATTAAAACCTTCAACTGCAACTTTTTCAACTTAAGATATCCAGTTTTCTAACAGCAACTTCCATGTTATCTGGGTAGATGGTGCTACCATAAGCAGACTGACAATAAAAATTTAAATTGTCATCACAAGAGACTTTGCAGCTACAGGGATTACAGTCACAGTTATCTGGCCAACTAAACTGCCAAACTATAATCTCATGTGCTTGATTCTCTCTTCATCTCCTTTGACAGGAGTCAGTTTAGCTGCCAACAGCAAGAGAGCTAACTGAAAGCGACAGCAGTAATGTTATTTTACTTTATCCTTCAAACACTGGCACTCCCATACATGACATAGCTGACACATGAGTTAAGATCAGATAAGAGTTTTAATCCCAAAACACTGACAAAGTGCTATATATTTCATAACTTTTTCCAGACAGGATAACTGAACCTCAGGATTTAATCCTATTTTAATCACCAGCTCCACTGAGAAACCCAGACAGATGTACGGCTAAATCCAGCTGCCTGTGGTGTGTAAACCCTGGCAAACCCTGGCTTGGTTCTAAATCGTGTTTTTCTGCTCTGCTTTGATATTGATTGACTTCAGAGAGCTCAGCAAAACCAAGACTGACACCATGAAAGAGAGATCTATTTCAAGAAAGGAATCAGCTGCTATTTGACAACTGCTTTTTGGCTGATATTTTGGCCTTTTGCAATACATTTCTGACCAAATAACAAAAAAAACGAACAAACAAACAAATGATCAATACATAAGAGACCATCTCTGTGTTTGGAAATCGTTCTCAAAGAAATACTTACACAATACAAAATTTCATAATGGATAAAGTGGAAAAGTTTGAATTTGATGAAAATATCCCCACAACAGCAATAAAACTGGACTACTGACAACTTTCTCAACAAGGGTCAGGACAAAAAATAATTCATTCAAGTATGAAACTGAAGGAATTGATAAATACCAGTTATTTAAGATAATTATCAAACACAGCAGATGATTGAAAGATCAGTAATTTATAGTCTAGTAGGCTCAAGTAGGCCAAAGCAAATATGTTCATGTAGACAATAACATTAAACACAAACAACTTCAGCAGTTAAAAAACTCCATAATATGACCTTAAACATAATAAAGAGTTAAACACAAACCAAATGCACAAACTCACAGCCCAGAGTCGTTTAACTATCAAGACACCAACTGACAAGCTAAACTATCAAGACACCAACTGACAAGCTAGCTTAACAGCTACCAGGACAGCTAGCAAAGACAGACACACATAAACAGACAGACAGAGTGTGTTTCTGACTCACCTTTGTTAAAGCTAACGTCCATTCTTCTTTTTGTCATTTAAATGAAGTATTCTTGTCGAAAGTCAGTTTGTTTGTCGATAAAAAAAAAAAAAATCTTCCCTCCGTAGTTGCTAGCTAACTGTTAACGGTCGTCGACTGGCTTAGCTTAGCTTTTCTCTTAGTAATAATAACGGAAATAAGCAATACTTTACTTACCCTGGCTAAAAATCTTACTTTACTTACTAAAGAATTGTTGTTTGCTATGAGGCCACACTTTGAAAAGAATAACACGTATTTTAAGAGTGTCTTTCCTAGAGGAAGGTCAACGCTCAGTTACCAAGCGGTATGAAAATGACCTCACACTATCAATTAGCTTTAAATTAACTTCACCTGGCTTCTCCTAATCAGGCGCCGGAGAGGGTGCAATACCGTCTTTGACCACACATTAAGGTTAACATTAAACAACCGCTAAAACCAAGAGAGGCGCTGTTTCACGCTTTTGAAAAAACGACCAAATAAGTCTGTTTTGATATAGAAAAAATGATAAGTTTATGTATCTAAATGACGGTCGTTGCATTTAAAGAGAGCACTCCTAGACCAGAAAATTCAATTAAAACTAAGAGGTCATGACCTTGGCAGGAATTAAATATGACACAAGTCCAGTTCAGTTATTTTTATTCAATTATACAGCAAATTTTTTTATTACTAATTTTTAATTGATGTACTTCTTAATCTAAAAAGCTTCATATAAATCTAAATTTATAAATAATAATTATAACATTTCAGTTTTTCTTTTTTTTATTTATTTATTTTGATAAACCAGGCCCTTACAGCATCATAAAAACATCTTACAAACTAAACTCTAAGTTCTCATGTCTGTCTGCACAATTAGAACAAGAGTGTATCCAGACTTAAAATAATACTGAGTACTTACAAAAAAATCCAGCCAAAACCAGACCTTGAGTATGTGATTTAGTGTGCATGTTTCCTTCCAACTGAGACTAATTGCTTCAGAGAAGTCGATATCAGGGAGCCACATCTAAAACCAACCTAATTAAACCTGACCAACCCAACCAGCCTATTCCACCTCCTTTAATGTGTCTGAACTGCCCGGAAAAATTACGGAGCCACCCCATGATGCTACTATCGGGACAGGAGGTGAAATAATGAGGATAACGTCTGCATCATTTTCCAAGACATTTCCAGCGCACTGATATCATTTATCCAAAGTCCCTGCAATTTCTATTCATAGTTTGATTTTATATCATCCACCGCATGGGAGTAATTTTAACATTACTGTTCATACAACAGACAGAAAGTAAAATGCTGTGAAAGCTGTTTTTGAATGTTCACAAGGCTTACAGGCACATGCAATTTTGATTAGGAAAATGAGACAGAATAATCTTATCACGACAATTTAGTAATATTACAAAAAAAGAAGCCAGAGTCAAGAATCAATTTACAAACATGTTTAATTATTTCTTAGCGTCAATTGTTTCCCATCTTACAGTTCAGAATGAATGTTAGGGTTATGTTCAGGAGAGCTGGAGGAGGAATCTGAAACCTTTTCTACCACATGTTCTTTCACATCCACCTCTTCCTCATCCACCTCCTCTTCCTTTTCAGGAGTTTGTTTCTTGGCTGATTGCTGTTCCTCCATGTCCATGGCTTTCAGGAAGTCATAGAATTCAGCAACGGGAGGCCAGCTATCATCACCTAACATCCCTACAGAGACAGACCGAGACAGAGATGATAATTACAATGTGTGACTTGATACAGAAGGCCTTTAACCGGATGCAACAAAACAGTTTTTTTAACAGCATAATAACTAACACTGCTAACACGAACGTTGATGCCAAGTAATAATCTAAACTCAGAGCAAGCCAGGCAAGTTAACTGGCTAGTTGAAAAGGGTGTATAGCCTCGTAAAACTAAAAAGAAATAGAAGAAGTTAATCTTTATGTCTGTGTATTGTGTTTATTTACAACAATAGCTAGTTGGCTGAATCAGAATTACCTTAATGTTACTCGTATTCCCGCTAACAGAGGCTAGCTGGCTAAATTTTGTTGCAGTTGTTGAGTTGTTGAGTCTGAAAAGTAAACTCCAGTCCAAAGAGCCAAAGAGTTAAATGTTTTCTTGGAAACTCAAAGTGTTATAAGCTAAAGCTTTTTGACAAAGCACATATTTCTGGCAAAAAATAGTGTTTTGAAAACTGCCATGCAAGAAAACAGACCCTGAAGTGAAAAACAGTCAGGAAGTAAAGAACTGGAAGCAACAAGCCACTGTGCATCTCCAGAGGCATCAGGTTTCTGGTTTCTCCGTGGAGAATGGATGGAATGTGCTGGATGACAATACTCGGTTCAGATAAACAGAGGCAAGCCACAACGTGCTCGCCTTCTTATTTTGGCCCACATCTATCCAAACTGCCGGGTTCAAAAGGTCAAAGATTAATGGCTCCAGACAGCTGAGGCTTCAAGCTTGAACAATAATCACCTTAATTTTAAAGAACCGTTTAGGTTCATTACACGTTGTGCTGCTTTTTTTGAAGGCCCTTGCACGTAGCTTTACATTCCTCACACAGGGAGGGTGCAAGCTCGATCCTGTCACTGTTTTATCAGCAGGCTTATCTGAGGGTCAGCAGACCTATACAATACTTTAAACTGGTGACATATTCTTTTAACCCTTCATAAATTTTAGGAGCATATCATGTTGTATGTGTGCTTCACTGTAAGAGAAGAGGGTGAATATTATCGGCTGGTTCCTTTTTTTAACCCTAATCCTCTTTTAACCTGCCTCATCTGATGTCTATCTGTTTGTCTCACATATATTTCACATTTACAGTTTAGGCATTTAGCAACTTAAAATGGGAGAAATGCAAATAATTGAACAACTGAGAGTGTAAGGTGCATAAGTCAGGCTGAAATGCGTTACAGTGTATCAGAAAGAGTCTCACTTTCTAACGTGGCATTGTAATAGTGTCTGTAAACTGGCTGTCTTGTGCACTCAGCAGACACTGTGCTGACAATGTGCTGAGCAGGGTCATCCAGGTGGAAATGTAACCGTACAGTGTGTTCAGCACTGCAGGTGGTTACCTAATCACCCCATGCAAAAAAAAAAAAAAAAAAAAAGGTAATCACTGTGGATAACCACTCTGCCATTTCTGCTTCTGCTGTTTCATGCCCAAGAGAAGAAAATAGTTTTTGTGAAGCAGATGCAGTAACAAAGATTTCCAAACATCAGGACTTTGGCCTTAGAAAAAAATAGTAAAAAAATCAATTCTTTTTCTTATAAATTTGGTTACTTGAATGAAGAAAATCTAAGGCATCCCATGATCCCATTTCTATTGCACTGATAAATAAAGAATAATTTAGAAGGACGTTTAAACTCTTCTGCCATACTTTCATATTTGATATCCAGCAGTCCCTGCTCTTTACCTGCTGGTGACTCTGCTCCATCCTCAATCTTCTGCAGCCACTGCAGGACAGAGGGGGCCACTATGGGTGCGTTGGTGGGGAACTGATAGATTTCATCCCCAGAGGGCAGATGGGTGAGAACCAGGGCTGGGAGGGGGGGCATCGTGCCCAGGTATGAGCCCAGGACAGACATACCAGCTGGAGTTCGGCCACTGAAACACAGACAAACAGAATGTAGCTATGTATACTTGTCTGTATACGTGAAAGATGGATGGAGCACCAAATCAAGTGCCATATTGATTGAATATCAAGACTGATTGATGCACGCACAGGTGGATCCAGCAGGCCAGGTATCCCTCCATCTTCTTCCCTCCCAGCTCTAACACTCCTCTCATCTCCTCCACCAGCGCCTGATTCTGCCTCTGCCCGATCTCGTCCTCCTCTTCTCCCACAAAGAGGATGAGCAGAGCTTTTCCCAGGGAGAGGTAGGACGGCAGGTTCTCCACCGTCAGTTCGGGCTGAAAATAAAACGTGGATCGTTTAGCGTGAGAGTTCAAATCACAGATAGACTGAAATCAAACATGTGGAATTTAATAAACAGCAACACTAAACATGTTGCATCTTACTGCTTGATAAGTTGCAGAAATCAATTTCTTTAAAAACAAATATTCTGCTTTAAAGCTGACAGACTTGGACAGAGTAGCTGAGCCCTGATAAAAATTGGGACAACAGCGCCACCAAAAGGATGGCTTTGTTATTGTCAGGACCTCTCTCAGGGTCAAACCTATAACTCGTTGAGAGGACTCACCCATCAGTACAAAGCAGCATAATAAACAGTCAAAGGGAGAGCAGAACTTATCTTGCTGAGCAACATCTGCATTAGAGATCGTTGTCTCCACATAAGCACACTGTATTTGTTTGAATGAGCAAATGTAAACTCAGTTCTGATGCATCACTCCGACCTCAGGTTACCTCGGACGTATTGAGGAAACCACATATGGTTTTTATTACATGTGACATACAGGGAAGGATTCCAACCCGGCTCTTACACACTTCCAAGTAATGTCCACATCATTTATTACGGCTATTTTATTTCATGATTTAAATAAAGATACACCCACAGACTTGGCGGCTGTATTCATTCAGTTAATCAGAGATGCAATAAAATAGTTTAAATAAGCTAACTTAAAAAAGCCCTCTGGTATTTATTAATGTAAACACAGCTTCAGAGGACATAAAGTCACATAAAAACATAGTTTTATTCACCATTGGATGCAGCAGTGCGGTGTTAATGTGAGACAGCAGCTTCTCAGCAGAGGTGGACACCGACAGAATGGACGGATGAGTGTTTGTCCTCCAAGACGGGAACACAAACACTGATGGGAGATTCACGTTGTTCTCTGCCGCCCTGCACAGCGAACACACAACTCATAAATGTAGCTCATTTAAAGGCTGAGGTGTCCTTTCAGTACCTGACTGGAAATTTAATCGTCTTTAATCAGCTGTTTGGCCTTCTTGAGTGCATTACACACCTTACAAACCAACAATCAATCTCTTGCTGCCTTTAAACACAGCTAGAAGTGCTATTTTGAAAATGCACCTTCTGTTTCTCTTCATACATTACATTACGTTGTATTTTTTGTTATATTCAGACAAAAACATTCAAAAGAATTTATGTAAATGTTTAATTTACAACTTCACACTCAGAAATTGGAGCTCAAGAGAAGCACTTAAAGGTTGTTTGGCGTCAGATGTAACCTTGAAACAGGAATGCCAAGACTGAATTTAGCACCGTTACCATTTCTTTGCCAGCTCATCTGTCAGCAGCCCAGTCAGCACCTCTCCTCTCAATGACTTTGCTGCTTCAGTAAACAGTGAGACGCCTGGCAAGACAATGAGACAGAGCAGGTACATCATTACATGACATCACTGACGGTGGACAGGTGGGTGATTTGCACAAAGAGCTTTCACTTAGTGACCTTAATAACTAAGAAACATGCTTTCTTTTCTCGTTTTCAGAGTCCAAATGATAAGGTTGGTGATCCATATTTTTCTTGTTGTCAACACAAAAGGACAAAAGTAACAATGAATGTGTTCTGCAAGCAAGTATTGTATTTCTGAAGCCTGATTTAACATCTTCTTCTGTGCTACAGTGCTCCACAGTTGTCTAAAAACTACTAAAATCACATCACGGAGCAACACTAGTTTTGTTCTTTCATTATCACAAACAAAAGCTGTTTTTCTTTTCTTTTCTTTATTATTTGGACTCTGTCTCCACGTACACTGTATTTCCCACTGTGTGAAAAATAGCAGCTCCGTCAATAATCTGAACAGAGCCAATCAGTCGGCACAGTCGGGATGCGAACACAATTGGAAAAAAATTGAACCTGGCTCTTCTTTTGCACAACATGCCGTTATCCAGCATCACACTGTGGCGGCCGATCCAACATGTACAAACACGCATCCTTGGTAGATAACTTGAGAACATAAACGTTGCATTTCCTCTGTTTACCTCGCAATCATAAATAGTTGCCACTGTGATAAATATTAGAAACTGTTGGTGTCTGAGAAAATTCAAGCTCACAGATCTGTTACTCGGACTGAACTTTCTGAAACAACACGGCCCTGCAAACACAGCCACTTGTGTTGTTTTAACACAGGGATGTTTTTGCTGAACTGCCATTAACACTCCAAATGTGTATTAATCTGCATCAGAAAACAGTCACCCACAAATAAACTGTTTACTCCTCTGAGAGCATCATTTGTTGACAACCACGATGTCCAGCTGTCAAAGGATCCTGTCAAAGGATCCTGTCACAGCTTTTTTGTTCAAAAATGAAATTACTTTTTTGTGACTTCTTTTAAAAATGACACCTTCAGCAATAACTGAAGGCCAGTAAGGAAGTCTGAAAGTATTGAGAGGTGGATTTGCACACTACTCAGTGTTGCTCTTTCCATGGGATTTTGTTCACAGTAAGAAAAATGTGGCTTAATTGCAGCTTTAAGGACAAAATTTGTCACAAAGTTTTCACCAACTGAGATTTGCTCTCACTGTAGAGAAGTGAAAGATTTCCAGAGCAGTTAAAAGTCAATCGATCAGAGAAAAGCACTTCAGCTTCCCACCTGCTTGTTTTTGTGTCTTGAACAGTCCCAAGACTCTGTCAGGTTTGTATCCTGCTAACTCAGGGTGAGGCACTTCCTGAAGGAATGACTTCACTTCCTCTTTGGTGGACAGCAGCACAGGAGAAGCTTGGAGGCTCCTGATGAAAGATCAGACAAATATATTTAAACACAGACAAAGACATGAGGTCAAACAAGCCCAGAGAGCCACATGAGTCTTTGCTTCACATTTGTACTCTGTGAAGAATCTGGTAGAGATTAAATTCTCAGAAAATTGTGATTTCAAGAAAAAAGCTACAACATTTTGATCTGATTCCTCTCATTTTACTCTGAGAAGATGTTTCTCAATCAAGACACGATAAAAAGAAAGCTTGGCTTGAAGCTTCTGGGTGACTCATGACAAAAAAAGCTTTTCCCGTGAAAAGACTCAGGGCTCAAAGAAAACATGACTCCACATCAATATAACCAATGACTCCAAGATTCCTACAGAAAATATATTTATAAAAGCTCCCCAACAACAACCTCACACATGAGTGTGTTTCCTGTGCGTGTATTTATAGTAGTTAAGATAAATATTGCCTTATTTTATGTTACAGTGACGTCTAACAGATAAAATCACTAAAACTGACAAGATCAGACCGTCGCCGGTGACGCAAACGCTGTTTGATTGATGTCATCCCTCTTTTTATCACATTTTATTTACATTATTCTGATACACTCATGTTTTTTATGCATGAGCATCAACATCCTTCAAGTCACAACATCATGAGGACAAAATCTAGATTATTTTCTTCCTCCAGAGTCACAGATGACACTTTTTAATAGCTTTCACACACAGAAAAGTCAAAACAAGTCAATCAAACCGGCGGTTCAAAATTCCCCTGATGGAGAAATCTAACTGCTTATTTCAACATGATTCTTGGCAAACTCACAGTGTGATAAAACGATGCAGCGCTTCAGCACCCAGCATGCCTCCGTAGTGCTGAGCCGACTCCTGGGGACGGAGCAGCAAGATGGTGGGGAAAGCCGTGATTGGCTGGAACGGGAGCGTGAGGGAGCTGCCTGACTGAGCCGCGCAGAGGTCAGGCCACTCGTTACAGTCGACTGCGCTCATCTTAACTTTGGAGTCTGAAGATTTATTATGAGGAAAACAAGATCGAGTCGTTTCAAAACTCTGTATTTCATCACAGAACAACACAATCTGCCAACCACAATCTGCGTCTTCTTGTTTTGGAATTTTCTTCCATGTCACATTAGTACAATAATA
Source organism: Acanthurus leucopareius (assembly GCA_029814765.1). Classification (NCBI taxonomy): domain Eukaryota; kingdom Metazoa; phylum Chordata; class Actinopteri; order Acanthuriformes; family Acanthuridae; genus Acanthurus; species Acanthurus leucopareius. The sequence continues at coordinate 11,980,544 of JAQMCX010000041.1, read as the reverse complement.
GTTGTCTGTGCAATTTTAAGTAAACAGCACAATTAAAAGTATTTCTTAATGAATAATCTTGCAAATGTTTTAAAAATCAAACACATGTGGGCTAAAAAAGGGGCTTAAGCTGCAGCCCACAGCTAACTAACTAAGGAAAAGTGATACTTCCTGTTTACACCCCTGAAAAAGCCCCCGTGTAATGAAATTTAGTTGTAAAACATTGAGAATGATTAAATACATTACACTAAATTGTTGTTTTGGTTGTTTTTTTTTGGAAAAGTAAAGCTCATAATGTCCTTTCAAAGTTTTATTTATTCCTGGTGCACAGACTGTGTTCATGCTGTGCTTATGTTTACCTGCAAATACTTCTGCAACTTCCAAGAAGGAGTTGAGGACAGTCATGGAAACAGCATCCACTGGTGGTGAAAACAGAAACTACAATTATTCTGCGCACATTGACTGCTATTCGAACTTTAAATTCATTTCCATTTGCTTGATCTCTGTGACAGAAGAGAAAGCGTCTCTTACATTTGAGGTAGAACAGCGCCACTGTGAGGCTGCTTTCAGCCACTTCAGCATGAAAGTTGTCAGAGGTCAGTTGGGTGATTGAGTCCATGTCCAGCATGTTGCCTCTGTTGTTGAAAACAGACCTCGCAATTTCATCATCCGGTTCGCCTGAAGGCAGATAAACAGACACATAAATAACAATAATATGCTTTAGATATTCATTTTATTCCTCATCTGATAATGTTTGATTTATCTCTTTTGTTTTCTCCATCACACAGTCACCAATACCTGCGTTCTCCAAGAAACCCTCCCCCTCCTCTTCCTCCTCTTCAGCTTCCTCCTCTTGATTTATGAAGAGCTCCAACACATCGTTGAGGTTGTGTAAGGTCATGTACTTCACCTCTGCACTCTTCAAAAACACACAAACACAAACAAAAAAGGTAAAAAAACACATCGGCCAGAAAAAAAAGGGGGGAATCCTATAGTGTATGTATGTATGTGAGAATCGCACCTTCTCAGGCAGCCTGTAAGCAGCATTATATTCATCTGGGGTCTTCACTGCAGGACTTTCCCTGATAACACACACACACACACACACACACACACATCCATGAGACAGTGATAAAGGAGGATTTGGAGTCTCTTGCTATGAAAACAGAGACACCTTGGTAAAGTTTGTTTCTAAATAATAAACACATTTGTTTAGGATGAAATACACATGCAAAAAGAAAAGGAGAAATCCAAAAGCAATAACGAGATTAAATTAAATAATTATCAGAAAAATACAGCATATGTGATGTGGTATTTTTTTAACAGTATCTGTAAACAGAACCTAAAACTGCATCACTGATGTGAACCTGTGTACGAGCAGCAGCATGGCGAGGCCGCGGAGCTTCCAGGCCAGAGTGGTGGCTGTGTCCAGGTCCAGGTGCTCTGTTGCAGGACGAGAGAACAGGAAGACCTGGGGGGTCTGCTGGTAGGGGAACTGGGGGGGCTTGACCGCCGAGGGATCATCGTAAACTTGAGACTGACAGTGGAGAGACACAAGTAATTTTCATCTTTATACCATTCAAGTCAAAAACGAGCAAATCAGAGGCTCGATGTGGGTTTATCAAACATCAGGTTTCAAATATAAAGAAATCTTTGCTCAAATATTCCAAAGTGACTCTACATTTGCAGCCTACTGACCACTAGTGGAGCCTCCATGAGCTGGAGGAAGGAGTGGAGGGTGAGGGTGGACAGGGGTTTCCTCATTAGGGTCATGGGGCAACGCTCAGAGGTAGCTGAAGCACTTTTGACTCCACAGTGGAGGAACCAAACTCGAGACGAGTGAAAGTTCTCATCAACGCTGTGAGACAGACACACAGAGACATGCACCACTAAATAAATACAACTTTACCAGAAAAAATAACATTTTTCTGACATGTTTGGCTTCCAGCGACACAGTGAGTTTTTTTCAGATAGCAGAAAACTGCAATAACTTCTTCATAATGACTTTACAGGAAGGACAGAACCATTCTTCCAAAAGATATTTTCTCATTTGATTATCGGATGACTGTGGTGGACAGCTGTGTCTACCATAATAGCATTTTCTTGTTTATCCTATTTAAATGTTATTTAATTAAAAGCTAAGAGACAGACATCTAGGAGTAATGGCTTAATATCTTTAAACTATTTGTCTCCATAAAGAGGTAAAAAGAGAGAAAACCTACCCCAGGTGCTTCAAAACTGGGCCACCAGTTATCAGGATGAACTGGTATTTGGATCCGTACACGTACGCCATCTCCATAATTGACCTGTGTTCTTGGATAATACAATCAGCAGACACAATGCAATTAATTTAATTAGCCGTTCCAGCCAATCAATTAATCAGACAATCTGTCTCTCCACCAGGAGTCTCCATCTTAAACAGTGCAATCTCTTAATCAAATAATCAATCTATAAGTACATCAGTCAGATCATCTCCATCACTAACTCCATCAGCACTGTCACTTTCTTCGACATTTGTTGGTTTTTGTCTCCATCTTCTTCATACCTTGTGTTCCCAGACTGCGGACGTAACTCAGCACAATATCCTTCTTTCCTCTGACTGCCTTCTCCATGGCCAGCAGGTCGCCGTCTGTGTGGACATACTTGACCTCGTCACGCAGAATGGCGCTGAATGAGACAGAGAGAGAGAGGAAAAAAAGCTGTGTTTTCATCTGTCAAATACATCTCAAAGGATAAATGTGGTAATACTCTATATTTTTCTGATTATCTACAAAAATGACCAAAACCAATAATGTGCTCGTCTGTCTCTAAATACTTTTTGACTTCCCTATCCTGTCTGCGGCTCTCGGCTCCAAACCACAGTGGTTAAACAGGAAGAAATAAAGCATTTGTTGGTGAGTATTTTCGGTGGTGAATCCAAATTTGGTGCTTTATTGAGTATTCCTGGCAGCAGGGCGGCGTATGTGGGATGGAGTCGAAATAAGCCACAGTGTGGGGATTTATGGTATTAAAACTGTGTTATCCAGTGCAACAGTGACTCATTGGTACTTATAAGTGCTTCAGGGCAACAATGGCTACTATATGTGCATACTATATACACAAACATGTGAGGCTGTTTGTGTGTCAAAAATGTGTACTGCTCTTTTGCATGATAACTGAGGATGAGTCGTCACTTACAACAGGACTTCAGAGACGATGGAGTTGACGTCAAACACGGTGTCCAAATCAAAACTCAGAAACTCTTTGCCCCCCCTGACACAAGGACAAAAACATAGTGTTAGAGAAAGATTAATGACAACAACAACACACCAAAAACATTTATGTCCTCTGTGTGTTCTGAGATTAATACAGTTGTTTAGTTTAATTTGACCCTGCCCATCAGAGTAATATTTTCTGTGAATCTTTCAGGTCCACATTAATGTACCTGAACAGAAACACAGTGCGCAGCACCTTCTCCTCTGTGCAGTATGCGCGGACCTGCTCTTTGTTGCAGTTAACCTGAACAGGAAGGAAATGAGGGTTAAAGGTAATGAACTGCAATTTCTGTCCACTCACAGCTTGGTTTATGTCTCAGCATCTCGAAATTAATGAAAATTTGAGCTTTAATTTCATGTTGTATGACAGATGGAGCACATGAGGAATAAGGTTACCTTGCCAACCAGCACCCCATAATCCTGCAGAGCTTCAGCAGACTTTTCCAACTCCAGCAAGAAGAGAGAGATGGTCGGAGAGACTGGATACAGAGAGAAACACCATTATCCTCGATTAGTGGTTTAAAAGGCTTAAATATCCCATGAATTTAGCAGCTATCTGTGGGTTTGCACCTTGACGAGTCACCAGATAACTGCTGACAAAAACAGCAGAACTGATGCAGAAAGGATGGAAAACAAATTGATTTGAAACTGGAACTTTGCATGACATGTTATTTTGCTATCTGCTGTTGTCAGCTGGAGGCTTTTTTTTTTCAGGAAGTAACCTCGCTTGACCCCAATCAATGAACATGCATATATATTTCAATTTCAATACCTAACAATACTAAAATAACGAGAAAATATGTGGAAAAATGATTGTGTTGTTTACTTGTGAGAAGCGTACCTTGATGTTCAAAATAAAAAAACATCATCTTCCCAGAATGCAGTTTCTCATAGAAGTCTGCAGCAGTGTATTCAATTAGGTCAGAAGTGTTGGCTTTCTCCGTGCATCCTCCTGACCTCATCCACAGCAGGAAAACAGCAAAACACAGCCACATCATGGAGAGTTGGCTCCCTTGTTTTCTGTGGAGAAAAGTCATCGTTATGAAATAAAGAGATGCAGAGGTGAATAAACAACCAAAATCATGGTGTCTGGTCACAAATGTTAAGCAACCTTGTGATCAACATGATACAAAAAGGGGTGAGATGTTCACTCACTATTAATTCGTATGACATAAATCATCTTATATAGTTATTCATACTTGTTGGTCAGTCAAAAACTAGAAAAACTAGACTGAATATGAAAACAATAACTGTGAATAAAGGAGCAAACACTGTGATTTGATGCTAACAGTGTTACCGCTACCTGAGAAAGTCGAGCTGAGGTCAAAGTTCAACTTTTGTCTTTCCAAGTGACACAAACGTTACAAATCACAGTAAAACCCGCAGTAACAGGAGATAAAGACATTGTGGCGTTTAATATAAGTAGCAGCTTTTCCAAGGAGTGTACTGTCGCGGAAAAAATAAAAAAATGGCGCTTTCTGCTTTACTTAGGAATGTATGTGATGCTAGCTGATGTTAGCTCATTGGCTAGTCTTGCTGACTGCCTACTGATGAGTGTTTGACCATAGTTTTAAAATTGCTAACGTTACCACATGCTAACATCTGTAATTTTAGACGATGCATGTCAGCGCAGGAGATGTAGCGTTAATGTTAGGCAACCGATAACGAAAGTGAAAAAGGTTTCTCCGCCTAGTTGCATAGGGATATTTAAAAAATATGTCTCAAAAGAGTGACGCTCCATCTTTCCAGAAAGTGTCAAGTTACCATAAAAAACACCACACTTCCTGCTACTGTTTTTAAAATAAAATCCTCATTTGACTTTTTTTAAGTTTTTAAGAAGTCATTTGCAATGGGTGAAACTAACACAAGATTCACATTCAACAAATGAGTGGTTAATTCGAGCTTGGCTGTTTTTAGTTGTTATACTGCTATTTCTACCGATAGTTTACCGTAATTACCGGTTACAAATATGTTTGCGCTTTTATTTTGAAGGCGACACCACTTTTATGCAAATGCTGGTTAACTCCGGAACTTGACGTAAATGTCTGCAAAGTTGTTTTGATGCATCCTTCTTGGGGGAGACGCCCATGTGCTTCCTTTAGCCAATGAAATCAAGGGGCATTTTTGACTTGAAGAAAGGTCCAATCACAAGCGTGCAGGGGGCGGGTACTACCGCAGCTGACATCATCATAGACCAATTAGGAGAGAGAACTGTGGAGGCCGGGCGGCGGGTTTGGCCAATGGGGTGGCGCAGTGAGAAGTGGGCGTGAGGACCTCTTTCACTTGGGAGATTTAGCTCTGAAACTGGTGAGAATCTGTGGCTCTCGAGTCAGCTGTTTCGCGAGGAAATGAACGTGCTGTCGAGCCAAGATGGCGGACCGTGCTGCGCGAGTTTCCGTTCTAATTGAGAACACGGGGGCGGGTCCAAAACTGCATCACAGCTGATCTGGAGGTTTTTCCCCCCTTAAGTTGTTTTTGCAGAGAACAGCTTTGCAGAGATTCACAGAGGGGCCTCTCTCTTGTTTTCTGACCCTCTTCCTTGTTATTTTGGACCTCGCGCTATTAAAAAGCTGGACCCTAATTTTTCTTCATTCTAACATCGGATTTAAACCCGAGCGCTGTTTCATTATGCCACTTCTTTTAAGAATAAACTATTTTAATCGCAAATTTTCACCCAAATGCCCTCGTCTTTTTGTCATCCACGGAGATTTTAACCCAGGTCTGACCCACTTTTAGTGCTTTTTCTTCAGAGCATCACATGTTAGTACGGGCCGTCAGTGGAGATGTTTTCGGCAGGAGAGGAGGTTGATTCCCATTTGTTTACCTCACTGAAGGAGTCCCATGGAGCTGCAATCTCCCCAACACTGGAGCTCAGTCTAACTACCATCTACACCGTCCTCTACTCCTTCTTGTTTGTTTTCGTTTACCTGCAGCTCTGGCTCATTTTGCACTACGGACACAAGCGCTTCAGCTACCAGAGCGTGTTTTTGTTTCTGTGTCTGCTGTGGGCAGCGCTGAGGACGACCCTCTTCTCTTTCTACTTTAAAAATGTGGTGCAGGCCAACCAGCTGCAGCCTCTGGCCTACTGGCTGCTCTACTGCTGCCCCGTCTGCCTGCAGTTCTTCACACTCTGCCTACTCAACCTTTATTTCACACAGGTAGATTACACTCTGTGTGTGTGTGTGTGTGTGTGTGTGTGTGTGTGTGTGTGTGTGTGTGTCAGTCTGTGTTAGTGCGCGTGCATGTGCGAGAGAGATGGGATGTGTGAGGGATGGTGTGCACTGTGCTGTCTTTGTGTGTGACCTGATTTCATAAAACAGCTGACTTTGCAATTTTTTGTTCATTGTGATCGTTCGATTTCACATCTAACACAAATTTAAACTCCCATACAAGAAAAAGGGGCTTTAATTCTGTTCTGTTTGTATTCTATTCACTCCTTTTGAGGACTCCCATTAATCCAAGCCCTCAATCCCTGGTAGCAACACCCCCCCACATCCTGTGGGCAAAAGCTTTCCAAGGATGATCAACCATCTCTGGTCAAAAATGCATTAATTTTAAAAACAAATAAACACAATCGCATTGAATTTGCAATAAACACACAGCAGTTGTGATCATGGATAAATGCAAACAAAAAAACATCCATTCAAAAACTAGAGCTTACATTAGGCTTCAACAGGGCTTCTACAGTATATATATTTTGTATAAAACTAAAGCTAAAGCACTTATTACTGTGTACTTAATGACTACATAATGTCTGTTTCAATAAGTGATTAAACATAAATGGTTCCAGGCTGTTCCACGGTAAACCAGACAACAGGGCGGTTTCAACCCTCTTGTGTCTCACTTGAAAAAGAGATAAATCCGTCAGTCATTTTTCCCAATATTTTATATATTTCTTAAGCCGATCAAATTCCATCATGTGGCTGACCGATTTGTTTCAGTAAAGAAATGTCTGTTTCTCAAGCACAGAGGTCAAAACTCAAGTTTCTGCCTGTAATATTCTATAGTAGCCAGCGTTTCTTCTTTTGCAAATGGGGAAATGTGGTCACTGTGGTTGACTTTGGCCTACATGTTCCATAGTGGAGTGGGTTGCAGCAGATTTTTTTGGTTTGCTCTTCATTTGAAAGCTCTGTAAAGTGACTCGGCTCGTGTCCTGGGGTGACAGATGTTGAGATCTCCTTCTAAAAGCCTGTGTTGCATTAAGTCTCAGCCTCCATTGATGTGTTTTATTCAATAAGTAGACAAGACTAGAGCAAACGTTGGAGCTTGGTGTGTTTGAAAGCCGGGGTGGGGGGGGATGGCACAGTTGGTCAGTCACAGTTGTTTAACACCTGCCCACTCCGAATGTCAAAGACCTGCTTGTTTCTCTCTCAGAAAACACCTACACACTTTGGGACTTTTGGTTGGTAACACCAGAAAACAGTTAAATCACTGCTTCAGAGGAAAAAACACAGTGTGGATCTCAATCACATGTAGGAGTGAGAAGAAGGGGAAGCTCGTCTAACTGGTCAGTGGAGATCTGTTAATAAAGCCACCGGTGTCATATGACTGCTGAATAAACACTGGAGCACATTAGCTGATCTGTGACCAGTTAAAACATGTAGGCTGAACTCAAGTTAAATAAAATAAACATTGGTGTCTTTACTGGTTGAGATACATCGAATAGAAGCAATGAAACTGATCTTCAGCAGCCGTTTTTTGCCTTCAATGACCTACAGAATGGTGTTCCTTCATATCTGCTAAACCCGTCATTACAGGTTTAAAAATATGCATCTCTATCTATTTGGGGGAAAACCATGTGACCAGCCAGCACGGTGCATAAACTTTTCCTGCTTGTGGTTTTTTTGTCTAGCCGGGTCGGACCTGAGTAATATACATCAGATTCATATTTTCTCCTGCAGTAGAAATGTTGACCTCTCTGCAGCAGTGCTGTTGTTCCTGACTGAGGCCCATCTGGTAAACAGGGCTGAGTGTGATGCATTACACATCTGTAATACCTTATACCACAAAGTCATGCATTAAACCCTCACATTTGGCTTATTTGCCATTTTCTTACAACATGATTTAAATTGTTATTCCATTATTACAACAGCAACTGGTTAATTTACAGCCTACTGGTTTCACACTGGTTGACATTAACGCTGTATATGATCAACCCTTCATATATAAGAATCATACTTAACACACAAACCTCACAGCTCGCTCGTCTCTCTGAACACAAGAACAGACAATCTGTTTTTTTTTTAGCAAAATCATCCCTCAGTAGGATTAATAATTTGTTCAACCTATGTCACAACACAGTTTGCCCCATTAGCACATAACTGGGGATGTTTAATGTTTAATGCAGAAAGATGATATAACATCATGCCACTGTGACGCAGTCTACCGCCTGACACACACACACTCACACACATGCATGTGTGGAAATACTCATGTGTCTTGTGTTTTTTGATGAGTCAGGCGTGAGTCCTGACCTGTGATTTACTTCCCCCTTATTATATTTGAGCTCTTCCTCAAACATCATTTTCCATTATAGATGTTTGAGGTGCATGCATATAATGCATATAATGCACATAATGCACATAATGTATGTAATCTGCCTGTGTTGTGTTGCCTGGTTGCTTATTTTCTAGGTTACAAGTTATGTCCCTTTGGCCTACATTCTCACACAAAGGCTGAGTGTTTATGTGTGCGAGTGTAGGTGTGTGTGTGTGTGTGTGTTAAACTCAACACTCTCAAAGAGCTCCGTGGTCCTGGCACCTGTCATATAGTGTCAAACATGAGTCATCAACATCATAAATCAGACTGTGACGGTTAACAGACTTTGTGCAGATTGATCAGAGAGTGCATTGCACATGTCAGCACGTTTGCACCTCTTCATACGTGACTGAACTGCATCGTGGTAAAGACTTTTTAAAAAACAAAACACCACACCAGGAAGTGAGTGAGTGACTCGGATCAGTGGAGGCCCCTTTAGAGAACTGGACTCAAGTACAGTTTGATGTTTGAGGTCGTTGCTGATAACAGAGACGCAGGAAGGCCGTGATATGTTGCTTTTGTTTGTTAACTATTTATTAAATAATATTAACACTTTCACAATATTTCTAAATGAGTTTCATACTATGACAGTTATGTCTTTGCATTTTCTGTTGATAAAGTTTGACTCTCTTTAGGTTTTGCTCTTTTGCTTGATGTTTAAACTTCATTCTTATAAAGCAGAAACTGTTACTGCTGCCTCTATTGTATAATGTATCTTTAAGTGGAGCTTACATTAGCATCTGGCTAATGTCTCCCCCTATTAACTACAAAAGGACATGTTTACAGTGGAGAGCTAGATGAATGAGATTTGGCTTTACTTACTTTAGCTTTGATTATATTTTATAGGAGCTTTATTTCCCCGAAGGGTCAAAAGGACAAATTATGAATGAATGAATGTATATTTAATACAAAAATGTGCAAAAATGTATCAGAATAATGAATAGAAGAGAGTTAGCAGGTAAATGCAACATCACTGTTTTTACAGATGCAGGCCAAATTATATTTAATTTAAAAATCAACCTGAAAATTGCAAATAGGACCTAAAATATTTGTTAGTGCTTCCTCTGAAAAGGTAAAACCTCCATCTAGATGGACTCAAACTCACTCTTTACTGGCTGCTGGGGGGTTGAAATGACCTCAACTTTCTGCACAGCTCTTACTTAATAATTTGCTACATAGCCAGAAAAAGCCTAAGACTCTTATATTGTTAGGAATGTTATATAATAATGGATTTACAGGCTTTTATTTGCATCAATTTTAATGGAGTCCTCTAATTTGACAGTTATTTAGTTTGCTGGACTGGCCATTATTATGTGGTTATTTTTCTTATAAAAGGTTTCTGAATTGAATTTAGTCAAAATGCAATTTGTCATGATTACCTCTGCAGCAGTTTGTTCTGACTTTTAGTGCTGAATGTATTTGTATTTGCATATATTTATAAAGTTTACTGCATTTTAAAAAGAAACTTGCATAAATTTAAACATTCAATGAGACACTGCAGCAAAGAAATTCAACAAAGTTTTGGCTGCAAGTTTCTTTCTACAGTTTAAAGCTACTAAAACAACAGAATGGTGGAAATTGGCATCATTACTGCAGCTAGATGCTCTCACTTTTTCAATGTATACCTATAATACTATGATATGCATTATAGCTGCAACAGTTACTCAACCAAGACATCAATGCCAAATAGTGTGAATATCATAGTCATTCATCAAAAATCATTCTTATCAGCATCAGTGCACACAGCAAAAACATGCATTTTCTCCAGAAAATACATCATGATTTTTTTCTACATTGCACACTCTTTCCTGAAACAAACAGTGTCTTGTCTTACACCTTTATTTCCTAAGTATCTACCAAACCAACATCCAGCAGAGAAAAATGCACTCGTTGCCCTTTTTTTTTTTAGCTAAAATTGTCAAACAACTGAAACTCTGAATGTATTAAAGACCTACCTGCGAATGTCAGAAGCGATCAACCTGGATGCCGAGGGTTGTGGTCCTTTCTTTTCAACACCACTGCCTGCAGATTTGAAGACTGTCATTTTATTGTGCAAAAAATTTTTACTTAACTTTGTTATTTGTCTCCACCCCTTTAAACAGTTCAACTGTTAGTCAAACAGCCCTGCAGCCACCTAAGAGAGGAGGCCTGGAGGCTGATGAACTAAAAAAAAACTTGTCTCTTTTCCTCTTAATTTTAAAATTATATCAACAAAACCTTTCCAAATCACTCAAACATTATTTTTACAAGCAGAAAGATATAACTTTTATCATTAAAGTCTGACTTTAATTGAGCTGAAAATGTAATCCTCAAACATGGGTAATCCTCTGTACACACATGTATTCTGTGTGTACACATTGTTTTCTGTTTGAACACAATGTTTCCTGCAGAAATTTGTTTCAGTTTGTCTGTGTGTTTACTTCAATGACCCACAGGAATCTCCTCGGGCCTTGTTAAGTTCACACTCTCCTCCTAAACAAACACCTCCCCCTTCGCTCTCTCGTTCCCTCTATCTTATCTTTACATGTTTAACTCTTTTATTTGTTTTAAATTTGTACTCATTACATCTCAACTGCATAATCTGGTAATATGACAGTATTCTTTGTATGTGATGATATTTTTTTATATCTTTTCTTGTTCAGGTGATGTTTAAGGCTAAAGCCAAGTATTCCCCAGAGCTCACCAAATACAAGTAAGCCTGTCTTGTTTTGTTTAAGAAGTAAGTCACCTTTTCGGCTATCCTCTCATTGTGTGTGTCTATTTTCTCTTTCTCTCCTCAGGATTCCCCTGCGTTTGTTCTTCCTGTGTCTCGGTATACTTTTCCTAGTGGTAAATTTAACTTGTGCATTGTTGGTGCAAGGAGCTTTGGAGCGCTCTGAATCACCAAGGTAAACAAAAAAAAGTGCCATAATTGGAACATTTTCTCCCTGCATAATAATATCACATTAAGCCCCAGCAGAGCCCTTAAATGCCTGTGCTTTTGACTGTCTTAAGCTAATAACCTTCATGTCTCCAGTGATGGGGGGATCAGACATGCAGTCCTGGCCCGGGTCTTGATCAACGACAGTCTGTTTGTCCTGTGTGCTGTCTCTCTGGCTGTCTGCATCTTCAAAATTGCCAAGATGTCCTCTGCCAACGTTTACCTTGAATCCAAGGTAGGAATAAACCCATATATGTGATATTTTGCTAAGTATAATGTTGTTTACTCAAGCATGTTTCAGCACAGATATAACTTTCATAATTCCTTAGAAGTTTTAGACATTTGCTAACATGACATTTGAAACTAAGTGAGGAAGGAAGCTATTAACACACGAGATGCTTACCAACATAAAATATCTGTGCCAGGTAGCAAGAAATGAACTCTGTAGAGCAGGTAAAACCAGGGTAAAACGCAGAGTCCTGCCTCTGTGACGTTCCTCCTCGGATCTAATGCGGGTATCATATCAATCATATCAATAAACAGGTGACTTAGCCAAACGGTTCATCGCAGTGACAGCTTTTGAAAACAAACAAAACGCGTACTTTTCGTATAAAAAGCATTCAATCGAACTAAGCCAATTTGATAAACATACTGTATTTCATTTGTGTTCATTATATGCTAAAAACCTACATAAAAACTTAGACTGAGCTCTTTCAGAAGATTCATCTTGTAAAGTTTTCATAATGTTGGGAAAAAAAACTTGGCAAAAAGTTTTGTTTGCTTTTTGCAATTTCCCTTAATCTAAGCTACCATAATTATCAGATTCACCTGTATAATAGTGTGATATTCCTCATAATTCTGCTTGTCGATACCACCACCCAGCCCTCATAAAAAGTAACTTTAAGACAGGTAAGAGCTTCCAATAGGCAACACTGTTTAAATAATGTTGAGATTTTATAATTAATATTTAATTTTATGGCTATGTTCGTGCTTTCAACAGCTACATAGTGGGTACAATCAGTGGTGACAACGGGACCAATTTCAGCCGCAAGTCACCAGTTAACACGGTCTCTCGTTTATCCGAAACACCGTTAGCACAGAACCATTTTTAAACTTTAAACTTTCGCCATTTTAATAAAATATGAGTGAAGATTAAGCAACTGGACTTTTTATTTATTTGCTCAAATGTGTTCAGAAACAGATTTTGGTTGACTGCTCAGGTTAAATAACAAGGTAAAGTTTACTTTGGGAGGCGGGATGTGACAGTTGGACGCTTCCCCCTAACGGCTAACGTTACTTAGCCAAACAGCGTTAGCATAACAGCAACATTAGCATATAAATTAACCTGCTGTTTGCTTGTTGCATCACAGCAAAGATGCGTTCATTCAGAAAAATAGCAATGTTAGCATGAAAAAACAACACTTCGAGAAGCTAGGTTCTTTCTCAGTGGTTTCTGTACAAAACTATCCACAATTTCTGTACAACTCTGACAAGATAAAATATGCTAATTGCTAATACATACTTCAAGATATTAAGGAGAGGTGTCTTACAACTGGTGCACTGGTGTAGGTAATTTTAAAACTATGCCAAGCAAACACCACTGCTGGTAATAGTGACTCAAGGTTATTTTCATAATGCAAACAATTCAGATGCTCACTTTTATGTGCCTCAAAGCTCCTCTCCTGGTCTCTAGTCTGTCATTTTGGCCATGGAGAGGCCTCAGTCATATTGGTGAATCACATCTGTGGCCCATATCTGACATTCAATTACAGACCAGTGGCCCACTGATCCACGAGCATGAGCCTGTAATAAGCACACTAACTCTTCCTCCAGGGTACTTCAGTGTGCCAAGCGACAGCCATAGGAGCTGTGGTGATTCTGCTCTACACGTCCAGAGCCTGTTACAACCTGGTGGTGGTGGCCATGTCTCCACAGGACAGACCCAGTCCCTTCAACTACGGCTGGTACAGTGTTTCTGATCAGGTACTGCACCCAGAGTGTTCAATAATAGGTGGAAAATAAGATTTATTGTGGCCAGAAACCAAGTGCCCAGTGTGTGTGCAGACAATCCATCTTGGGAGATTTGGGCAAGCAATGCTTAGTGGGGTAAAGGGCTTTGTTTGGCTATAAATAACTCTGTGTGTGCATGTGTGTGTGTGTGTTTGTGTTTGTGTGTGCTGACCTACATCAGGGTTCAGGCCTTGAGAGGGGACAGCTCATTTTTAAAGAGTTCCAGCTTGTGTGTGTGTGTTTGTGTTGGACATGATTCACACACACAGCAGATATCTATTGTGTGTATGCGTTGGAATAATCTGTCATTACAAGTAATTTCTTTAATCTGTCTGCATACCAGCTGTCAGTTCAAAGTCTTATTATTCTGTCCCCTCAGCATGTGTGTCTATGAAGATGTATACCAAGCTTTTTACCCATATTCATGGTGCATTATTACACAGTTTACATGAAATTAAGAAGTAAACATGAAGTATTTTTATATTATTGCATCAGTAAAAAGGTGAAACTGTAATTATTATTTGGAATTGTGGTTAACCTTTATTTATTGTTAAACTGCTAGCCAGATTATATAATGACTATGTTTGAAATCATTTAATTAACTAAAGGGTTTAGCTCGTATACTCCTGTGCTGTTTTACAGTGAGTCTGTGTGTGTTACAGGCTGATGTGCAGGAGATCAGCGGTGAAGCCTACATCGTGTTTGGGATCATTCTGTTCTTCTGGGAGCTGCTGCCTACGAGCTTAGTGGTGGTTTTCTTCAGAGTCCAGAGACCAAACCAAAATCTGGTAAAATGACACGTTAAAAGCACAAACGCCAGCAACAATCTGTCAGACAGGACTTTGAACTTTCACAACTGTAAACTGTAATGAAGCTCAAACATGTCTGTTGTGTTCAGGCTCCAGGAGGGATGATCAACAGCCACAGTTTCAGCTCCAGAGCTTATTTCTTTGATAACCCCCGACGGTACGATAGTGATGACGACCTGTCCAGGAGCATTAATAGCAGGGCTGATCGAGCCAGGTGGGCACAGAAACAGTCATAAAGTGTCAGACAGCAAATTAGTTGAACCTGAATCTGTGTTTTAAGATGAACCAGAAATCTTTTTTCTTTTAAAAACTCTTCTTAATCCCTTTCTTCTCTCAGTCTCCTCTCCACCACCCCCCAGCTGGGTGCGTCTAGTTGGTACGGCTCCATCCAACGCAACGGGACCCTGACAGCGGGCATCGCGTCCGCCCAGCACCCGCCGTCTTCCACCGCCCCCCTCCTCTTTGCCTACGGGAACATCCAGAGTCACCATCACCACCATCACAACTACTACTCCACCCCGCAGAACAACAACTACCACCATCACCATCACAGTAACTTCTACTCCACGCCACAGAATTATTACTGCGGCTCACAAACGTACTTCTGCACCCCACAGAACTGAGTGGGGTCAGTCGTAAGAGATTTAAAAAGACTTGACTAATAACTAATAGTTTCATGCGTTTTTGTCACCATTTCGCTTTACCAGATGCATCAAAGCATGTACTTCTGAGGCATCGCTCCGGATCCGGTCGGGCCTAACAATCGGTTCACCAAATTATTCCAGAGAAGTGAGGTGGCATCAGCAAAAAAACTAACCGTTATTTAGGACGCAGATGAGGTTAAATGGCGCGTGTGGACCAGAATGAAAGCACAGAAAGTGGCTAACACACCTAAAATAAATGCAAAGACCAAACCTTTTTCTGTTGGCTATTTGGGTCCGGATAGGTATAATTTCTGAGACTGGAAATATCAGGGATCAGATCATCATGGCTCTTAAGATCCTTTTCTCCTATTCCTTGGAAAAGTTTTATCCAGTTGTACTTCTAACATACCATTCTGATCAAATGCCATGTAGCAGGTTTTTCAAGCTGTGTTGTTCATTTTGAAGCTGCAATGGTTCGTCTGTAAACAGTTTTGGACACAAAGACTTGACATTCACTCAGAAATTGTCAATTTGTTATTCGGGTTTTGTCAAAAATGTGTTTTGTGGCTGTTTTCAGTGGACATGCATGTGACACAATCATTTTAAGTAGCATTTTAAAAGGGTAATTTAAGAACAGTGGAGGATGTTGGCCTGTTAGCTTGATCATTAACCTTCAAAAAGGCTTTTGTGGTTGCGAAAACCAAATGATGTGCAGATTTGCTTTCGTATGTCGGGAATTAGTTGTTGCTAATTTGCCTTTGGCTGTCGTAAAAGTGAGAGCTAGCTTACAGCCGACGCTAACAGTTAGCTTTAACTCAGTCTATTTAATCAAGAAAATTCCTATCAAAACTAAAATACAAGAGCTGATCAAACTTAGATCCATTACAGACGTCGTAATTTTGTCTTGCTGACATCAAATTAAAGCTTAAGATTTTAGCCTGTCCTATGTTACCGGATTTACAAGTAAAATAAGCTTTTACAAACGTTTTAACTGGCTGCAATCAAAATACCGGTCAGTTTATCTCAGTGTTCAAAAATATCCATGTAAACTGCTTACAGCAGCACAATAAATGTGAAATTCATATGAAGCTTCTGCCATATAGGAGTCATCGGTCAGTAGGTGAATGTGTAAAAAAAAAAAAGTACCATCAAACAAATGCATTTAAAAAACAACAGTAAAGGTGGAGGAAAAGCTTAAAGAACATGCCATGTTTCCTTCACCACATCCTGTAAAATGGAAACTATGTGAAAACCTGAGACAGCAGTGCCACACACTGTCAGGTTGGTGAATTTTTGGGGTTTACAATCACCATTTTGGACAATAGAGAAGAGATCAAAGTATCAATATGCAGAAATCAGCTCTGGGATTGCGCATAAACAGGGTGGAAGCGTCTCTCGAACATATTTTTGACCAAAACCTCTCATGTAATCGGATCCTTTGTGAGCTGTGAGGCAACAATTTGCACTTAGAAAATGTTCACCTTCAGAGAAAAAAAGGCTTCGATGGGCCTGAATGTGGGATTTTGTCTCCTACTTGTTTTATGTATTTTCTTCAATAATCGTCTGTATTCTATATTTTACTATTTATCCTTTGAAAAAGGAAGCATCAATGTGCCATCACATTGTCATATCTAATAGTTTCATTCCTTAAGGAAAATATTTTTGCACAAGAAACGGATGAATGGTGTGTGTTTTTGATCGTTTGTGTGTCTCAGAGTTAATCGATTTCTAATCCATGTGTGTTAAGTGACATTTTGAGTCGGTGTGTGTGTTATCTTAGATTTTTTGTTTTGGAAGTTGTTATACTTTTATACTTTTTTTTTTTTTACATCATTTTTATTGTTTAACAGATTTTATAGTTTATTTTTTATCACTTTCCTCTCCTGTCGTTATTCATGAACACATGAACTCTTCTGAATCTCATGACAGACTGCAGCCTTGTGAGCCATATTTCACTTTAAATGGAAAACGTTCAAAAATGGCCGAGTTCTCAGACCAAAATCGACATATCTGTGCTAAGTTTCACAAGACTGAATGGAAAAATATGCTACCCATGTTCCTGTACGCCGTGGTACTTGAAATGACATTCAGCTGCCATGTTACTCAATCTGTAAATGACCAAACTCTGACTTCATACGAGAAAATAAATAAAAAAAACATTACTTGTACAAACAAGTTTCACTGAAATTTAATCATGGAAATGAAGTTATCAGTGTTGGGTCAAGCTGTTCACGTATGTCAGAAAAAGGACCATCTGCAGTGCATGCTTCTGCATCAGAGTGCAAGAAATGTGTCATATTTCCTTTCCGAGGTGATATTATTATTATTATTATTATTTGTGTAAAGATGTTCTTTGCTCTATCTGCTTAGGAAGACAGTGATAATCGTTTTATGAGTTGTTTTTTATGTTATGAATTGTTTTATCCGTGGCCATACTGAATGTAACCTATCGTGCGACAGATCACTAATGATGTATGCAAGAGAAGCACTACCATGTTTAAATAAAGGCCTACTGCACTGTTTTTGAGACAGAAGTCAACTAGTGTTTGTTAATTTACCTACTTTTCTCATGTTAAATTATGAATATTCAACTATAAAAGTGTTTTACAATCATGACTTGCATAATATTTATCAGATTTTCAATGCTTGAACTGGACAAACAGAAATCAGGATTCAAACACTCAGCGTGAAAAATATTAAAACCATCTTTGGTTGATCGCTGATTGGACTAATTTCATCAGTTCTGCTTCACTGACAGCTCTGCTTTGTTTTGCTGTTTTCCTCTGAACTGAGATAACACCGTGTTGTGATGACAAACATGCTACAGACTGCGTTTTCCCCTGCTGAGTATCAACATTCTCAATGATTGAGCATTTATTTCAAAACATTTACAAGCAACATGTTCTAAAAGTCTGATCAATCACATAAAACACGAAAGAAAATCAAAATGCAGGATTAGAGGGACACACAATACTTGGATATAAACGGTTTTGAATCATAAAACTGACAAGTGTTTGGAATTTTTTGGCATTTTTTCTTTTTTTTTTTCTTTTAATGATGGTTTTAGGAATCTGGAAATGAATTCAAAGTTCACAATCTGAGTCCTGACCTGAAGACGACGAGATACTCAGGATAGATTTATATTTTTTTGGAAAATATTAGATATAAAATATTAGATTTAGGTTCAAAGACTAACCAGGTTTGAATTTAATAAAACTGATTCAAAAAGGAATCTAGATTCAAAAGCACACATACAGAATGAGTCCAGTGTTTCAAAGATATTAAACATGAGCTGATTTGACTCCTGTTGACACCCAAAAGTCATGTCGCTTTCCTGGTTTCCCTCTGCTACGGGGTCAAAGGTCAGGCTCAGCTGACCCAACACTGAGCTGCTGTCTTAGTGTTTCACTACAGGAAGCTTGAAAGTGTCAGAATCAAATCAAAAACAAGTCAAACAAATCAAAAACTGAACTCTACAAAAATATGTTATTCATTACATCAGGACAAAGAAACTTCATATTCAAAATGTTTAAGGCGTGTGGATCATCAGGCCTCTCAGTCGACATTTACACACACAAGCATACGAACGAGTCAACACACACTCTCTGTTCACAAATCATAACACACAACCTGATCCGTAAATGAATGAATGCATCTGAGCTCATAAACCGACACATGAAGAGGCGCATGAATCTGCAGGGGAACACACAAAACAAATGTGTTCCTCCCTGCTGAAAAAGTAATCTGATTACATGAAGAACCTGTGAAAACAGGCCATTTCTGGGAACATTTGTAGGTAAGAGTCAGCATCTCAGGTCTTTGTAATCAGGTTGAGTTGTTTTGTGCTACGTTTTCAAAGACAATCAGACCTGCCTGAAGGTAAAAATATGATGCAAAACACTACAAAATATTTTGTTTCAAGAATTTGCAATGACATTAAAAAAAAAAATCAGTACTTTTGGTCAAGTTTCCAGACCATAATTACAGGATTTAAAATCACAACTTTCTCACTATTTCCTACACTGACTTTTTAACCTTTCTGTTCACAAAACTCACACAAACAGGTTCAACAACCGTGAGCTCCAGTTACACACTGGTGAATCAACAGGTTTGGCTACATCGCGGCGTTGCACCGATGCTATGCTTGCTGTTTAGACCCAGCCATCTCCAGCCATCTCCAGCCATCTCCATCCATCTCCATCCATCTCCATCCATCTCCATCCATCTCCAAAATGCACACAAAAAATAGACTGAACAACACACGCTGTGTCTTTCCAACAACAGTTACTAAAAGTTTCATTCAAATTATGAACTGATTTTGCTGACAGAAGATCAGACCACGTGGAAACAGATGCAGTTACTTTTACAAAAAAAAACACTTAAAATGCCAAAAGATTTCCCTGCTGTTTTTTCTTAAAATCCCTCCTCGCTCGCTCCATCGATGTCTCACTCATCACTAATCCTGTTAGTGATAGAGAAAGTGTTTTTTAAAAGCTCCTAAAAAATCTCAAGTTGATATGTTCATAAAATTCTTCCCTTTGACCCAAAGGAAAGAGGGTCGTTTGGACAAAAACTTGGATTTAAAAAAACAATCAAAAAAAGGAGAAACGATCATGTCGGTCCCGAAATAGAGATGTTGATTCAACAATCAAAAAGTTCACTCAGGAACTTTAGAGTTCATCGTCTTCGCTGCTGTCCCAAAGCGAGACATTTGCAGATCTTCTCGGCAGAAGTTGTTGTTTCTGTCAGGATTCCTCTCTGACTTCCTGGTTAAGCACATGATGGTATCCCCGGTTGCCAATTGGCTCCTTCTGACAGCAAATAAAGCCCAGGAGGAGGGTGATGAGGAGGAGGAGTAGACATCCAGCCACGATCAGACTAATGATCACCTCTGAAGACAAAGCGCAAAAAAAAACTGTAGCATAATTTTTTTACATTTTTTTTTTTTACTTTGGCAGTCCTGAGTTTTAAGTGAGTGTGTGTGTGAGAGAGCTCACCTCTATCCCTCCCTTTTGAAGGCAACTGACACTCCTTGTCGCGGTTTTCTGAGATAGAGGGCTTTGTAATTCTCACAAAGTCCTCTAGGGGGCAGTCGAGGGAGCAGCCTGGTAACTGCAGTGCGTACGGCTCCACTTTAGAGTCATTCCGATAAAACAGGGACACCGATGCAGAGCTGGATGAACAGAGAGAGAGGAAGGAGGGTAAAGATTTCAGGTTTACAGTCTTTAATTGTCGAATTTTTTATTTAAATATGTTTCACTTTCTCTGTCAACCATCTGAACCAATCAATAGTTCTGATTATTAACTGGATTATTTGGAGTCTCATCGCTTTTTTCACTCAGATATTATATTTTTCAAATGCAGCAGTCTTTACCTTCTTATGACGACAGACTATGTCCTGTTTTGCATCTGTTTGACGTCAGTTTGTGCCCCTTTGTTTACATGAGGGGGTCACAGAGCGAAACCTCACCAAAGGGACTTTTCACATGTTTACACAAAAACTGTACAGTTACTCTTTTACCATGTTGAGAAACAGGCAGCAGAATGTGTTACAGAGGTCACCTCATTACTCAGCACTCCAACAACAGAGTCCCTGCTGTCATAGATGCAGATTCTGGATGAACCGGTTGCAAGTCTAGCTGCAGTTTGTTTGTCTGCTGAAATGGCTTTTTTTGAGGGTTTGCTATTTGCACACAACAGCACTTTAATTATGTCTTTTGTGTTTTTCATTGGAAAGAGATTTATTGAGTTCATGTGTGGACGTGGACAGAATATTTTGTGACTGCAGGGAAAAACAACATCTTAAAAATCCTCCTTTCGTGTGGTTTAGGCCTCACAGGACCAGAGGAGCTACTCAAAACAACGACATCATACTTGTGTTTCTGACTCAGCTGGATTTAGTTGTGTTAAATTTCAAAGTAAAAGTCTCATCCATTTACTGCACTAAGCTTATTTTTCCTTTCTTTATGATACCAACTCCTCAATATCACATGCAGTCTGTGTGTGTCAGGTTAAGTTCAAGTGAATGTCTACAGTATACAGCATGTATATGTGTGTGTGTGTGTGTGTGTATATGTGTGTGTGTGTGTGTGTGTGTGTGTGTGTGTGTGTGTGTGTGTGTGTGTGTGTGTGT
>JAQMCX010000041.1:11893956-11959157 GCA_029814765.1 Acanthurus leucopareius | reverse complement strand
TGTGTGTGTGTGTGTGTGTGTGTGTGTGTGTGTGTGTGTGTGTGTGTGTGAGACTTTTACCCGTTGTCATCTCGATACAGCTCAAATATTTGACAAGAAGCATATGGTGGCTGTCTTCCATTGAACACATTCATGCTGGACTGCAGAGCAGTGACTGTGGTGTCATGCTGTGGAACAGACACACACACACACACACACACACACACACTTTAAAGGGACAGTGTGACACTTTGGGAAACACACTCACTTGCTGTCTTGTTGATAGTTTGATAAGAGGTTAGATACCATTTCATGAGACTATAGCCAGTAGCTAGTTAGCTTAGCATGTCACTGACACTGGAAACCAGAGAAACAGCTAGCTTAGCATCAGTCAAAGTTAGAAAATAAAATCCACCAACAGTAAACAGTAATTCTTGAAGAGTTGTTATTGATAACTAGCTCACCGCTGACAGCATCATCATTTTCAGTCTCTGGTTGGGGTCTGGGGCGGCCATCTTGGAAAGATTCTTCACTATTTCACCCAAGAGGACACCTAAGAGGCAGACAGCAGTTCATTTTTTTACTATTTACTCCCGTATTTAAAGGATAATTCCTCTTATAATCTCTACTTTTCTTCTTGTCATTACAAAAGCTTTACGAATGAACAGAGCTGTGTGGAGCTCAGATGTTGTCTGCTCTATTAAAGATGTTGTTAATCTATTACATTACAATGATCAGCTGTTTGTAAATGAAACCACACATTTGTGTTCAATGCTTAGTTTGTATTTCAAGTCCCCACAACAAAGCAGTCTGATTTCTTTCAGCTACACACACAAACACACACACACCTCCTTGCAGCCGGCTCTTCTCTTGTTGTTTGTAGACCCCGAACATGGCCTTTGAAAATCAGACATCACACAGCGTCATTACATTTAAAAAACGATTTATTTGAATCATTATGAGACACAAAAACTCATCAATGAAACCATAAATTTGCTGCTCGAACTACCTGGAATCCAAAGTTTTTCAGCACTCCGAGCGACTCCATGACATCAGGGGTGACCCAGTCAGGAGCTGACATGTTGTGACGGGACTGACACACACACACACACACACACACACACACAGAGTATGAATTCATGAAATCAGTATAAAGAACAGTTGACTAAGAAGAACTTGTTTGTTTGTTCATGGCAGCACCTCTCCCTCTGAAACAATCTCTCACACTGTTTGTTCATCATGTGACTCTCCCTGATTTATTGTTCGGCTCATGACTGATTATGATGAGGATTGTACCCGAAAATATCAAATCATATCTCCTGATGTCTATATACTTTTTCTGTATTACAGTATATTGGTTTTTCTGGGCTGAAAAGCAGCCAGTGACCTTTTGTGAACTAAACAAGATAAAAAATAGAAAAACGTGAAACTGCCTCTTGTTGCACAATCGTGTTCCTGATGTGGGGCTTCCTTTTTTTCTGCTTTAGTATTTGTAGTTTTTACTTAAAACATGTTGTAACTATGACATGAAAACTTGCTAAAATCTCTCTCAAAACATTTTTAATTGCAATGCCAGACTTCATACTTGAATTCTTAAACTGTTGACTTAAAGTTTATATACTTCCTGTTTAAAACTAAGTGTGTCAATACAAGCAACAAGCAGAAATACAAAATCCAATAACAGGCTTTCAACTTCTGCTCTGAACTTCTTTTTTTGATAGCAGTGATTGTATAACTCTGTACATGTGTGTGTGTGTGTTCTCACCTCACAGAAGAGTGTGTCATAAATGCTCCAGATTGATTCAACATTAGTGTCATTCAGTCCTGTTTTAGTTTTCACCAGCTCTATAATGTCCTGAAGAGAGAAAGACAGTAAACTCCACATGCTTACATCTCTATCGGCCTCAAAAAATCTTTAAACATTTATTAATAATTTAAACATATTTACACTTCAAAATATCAGAACCAGGCTGATTGTATTAAGCTTTTGATGATGTAAACATTGGACATATCAAGTACATGACCACTAAGCATCATGTACTGAATTCATATAATTTCATGTGGAAATAAAAAGCGACTCTACCTTGTAAGTAGAAGTGATATTAAGGAATTCTTGTGTTTGCTCAGTTTCATTTCTTAGCTGTTCGAAACGAGGACAGTCGCCCCGAGGAAACGAGAGAAGCTGAGGGAGAAGACAGGAAGTTCAGGCTTTGGACCACAGAGCTTTGGTTGAATGACATTATCATACACTGAACACACCTTCTCTTCACTCATTGGAACGGTGTGAACGGGTATCGGCTGCCACTTCAAGTCTTCTGAGAAGATCTGCCGACCAGCAGGAGGGTAGAGACCTGGATGACGGCAAGAAACGGGCGTTAATGTGAGGAAGAGGAGGGCTAAAGAGAAGAGAGATGCTGGTAAAGGGAAGAGGAGTAATCTGACGTTAAGACCTGCGAGGTTGGCTTCAGCGCTCATCAGGGTGCGATCATAGTCGGTGCTGCGGACTTTGATCTGAGGATGAAGATGTTGCCAGTGAGGGATTGAATTTTATATTCAAACTGTAGCATGACAGAATCAAATGTGTTTAGTTCAAATATACAGGAGAGAGTAAAGAAAAAGGGCTAATGAACTGAGGTCTTCCTCCTGGAAACACCTCTCAAGCTTCCATCATATTCCAGGAAGCTCAGCACCACCATGAACTGTGTAACACCAACATGGCAACCAGCCCCTTCCTCCTCATTGTTGTTATGAATCATTGTCTGTCTGTGAGATTCTGCTGAAGTGTCATGTGATCTGAAAGCATCTACCTCGTGTCTGTCATAGGATTCATTGAGGAATCCTTTGTATCGATCCCTCAGAAAGCTGCCCAGCTCATAGTGCTGCCTCATCCCCTCCTGAAAACACACAAACAAAACCACACATTGACATTAAAACTCTGATGCATCTGTGGTTACACCTTTTATACACCTGTGAGCTTAGAGTGGGTCAACGACATAAAAAACAGCCGGTGAGCAGTTATAAACTGGAGAATGATTTACTGGAGGAAATGCATGTGATTGCTGTGCACACTGAGACTGAAAGGTCAGGCTGTGCTGAAGAGTTTAAAGCTGGTTACTGGTGAGAGAAAAGCTCACAGCTTATTGTTTTAAACTTTTGGAAATGAAAAGGGGGATTTTTCTTCAGTTTAACACGTCTGCAGCACTGAGCTGTACAGGTACAGATGTGCTGTATCTAGTTGACTGATTACCAGAAGAAAAATGTATTCAGGCTGTTTAGGGTTAATAATTTCAAATTGCTCTTAAAACACAAACAAAGACAGACTGGTTAAATTGTGCTCAAGTCAAGTTGACCCATCTAAAATAAATTTTTATTTAAACATCATGGAAATTAGTTGCTAAGAACATCCAAAATGGACATGTATCTGATTTTTTAAAGCACAGTATCCAGATAAAATTATGCACCTACTGCTAAAGCAAATGCATGAATCATAATGCAAACACAAGTTCTGATCCGCTGCAATCATTTCGATGTGACGTCCATTCTGTCTACCTGTGACAGCTGCCCAAAGCCTTGAGGCCAGTCGCTCTCTTTGTGAGGGTCAGTGGGGAAGATTTTGATCGGTGAGCGGTCACCATGCCGAAACAACTGGAGGGAAGAGAGAGATGTCAGGAAACACCAAACTAATGACACACTATTTCCCCTTCACTGTGAAACTGCAACCGTGGGACTAAGAAATGTGACATGCGGTAACACAAGCTGTTTAAAAAATCCCGGCACAGACTGAAGAAGGAACACACTGTAGTTTTTGTAGATCTGCAATTTTGGATGTCAACAAATCTAGTGTTGGATTTTGAGGCCCCTGTTTCTCACTGCTTCATATCATTTAATTACACGTAACATTTGTAAACAGCATGCAGCTTCTCTGAGACGGAATCGATTTAAAACCTTCATCCCAGTTTAATCTGTGTCAGCAGAAGCTGTTACAAAATCCAGTCAGCTGACAGAAACGCTGCAGTCAAGTGTTTGTCAGACACTGTTGTGTCTTTCATTGACAGGCAAAACAAGTCAACTAAAGACTACAAACAGGCCTTAGACTCATTTAAACTGCAGTTTAAACATGCCCGCAAACAAAAAAAAGGAAGTCATGAATGATGATTAAATAAGTGAGTATCAGAGCAAACATGTAACACTTAAGAAACAATATGTTCTTTGTGCAGAACAAAGTCCAAAAATTAAATTAAATTAAAATTAAATTAATTAAAATGCATCAACACTACTGTTTAAGGATCTTTTCAGGAACTCTTTATGAACTGGGCTCTTTATTCGAAATGCTCCTTTTAACAGTAAACAGAGAACTTGTGTTTTGAAACCTTTTGTTTGAGTATTTTGAAAGAAATAGCTGTTCCCAGTCTACTGGGTCACATCAGGTGGCTGCTCAAGAAGAACAGTCTCAAGTTTCAGTCATTGAGACACTAAAAGGTACTGAGGGTGCCTGGTGTGGAAGAGCATGCATGACTGCTTGATCCAGAATAGCTTAAAAAGTGTGTAAAACCCTATTTAAAGGGTGGAGTAACCCTTTAAAACTGCTAATCTTATCAGCTTCACGCTCCATGAATGGTAATTAGGTAAGTGTTTCTAAGAACGAGTGCAAGAGTGAGAACATTGAGCTTCCTCAGCAGCATTTAACAAAACAACAGTCATCTATGAAGCTCTCAGGGTCATATGTTAACAGTGTGACATGCAAGACGCTCAGTTTTATGTTGTTAACAGAGGAAAACAAGAGTGTGTCCAATGCTTCTTTAACAAAGCATCCATGAAAGACTCCATGTCTGCAGGAATGGAGGAGGACTAACTCATCCTCAAGATAGAGCAGATTTAGAGGTTTTGAATACAAAAACATGCCTGATTTGGGGATTTTTTTTACTTTCATAATGTGCTGTACACTTTCAAAAGTATCATTAGTGCAGCTCTGGGAAAAAAGCCTCAAGACAACTTTGACATAGCCTCATTATATCCTTAAAATTCAGATTGAGTGCAAATACACAGTGCCGATGCAGATGAACTTGTTTCACTTTCACTTGTTTGTCTCTTGTCTGTGTCAATCTTTCAGCTTGCAGTGAAGCATATATCCATGTCACTCTATCAAGACAGTTATATCTGTATCGTTTCTTGGCTGGGGCAAGCTGGTTATCTTGATGAGCTGCAAACAAGGCAGAACAGCCATATCTGCAAGTATTTCAGCATGTGTTTTCCTGAATATCTGCCTCTGCGCTTGAAATATTGGAAGCAATCAAGCAGAGACAATGAAAGTTCCTGATTGACCCAAATTCTTATCTGACCAAAACGCCCCAGAGATAAGATAAAGCCCTCAGAGTATCAGCATTTATACAAACATCAGCAAATATTTATCAAGCACTGTTTACTGTTTGTATTGTTAGTCCAGCTGAGTGACAGGATTAACTTTTAGCAATTATTTCTGACAGGTCTGTAAAAGCTGACACGTCAGACTGGTTGAGGTTTGTTCTGTAGGGTTGACTCCTCGTTTACCAGAATAACTTAAACATAAAAGTTAGGAGGAGTTACTTGAGACAGCTGGAAACTTGCTAACAGAGTTTATGTTGTGTCTTTGTATGTTTCGTGGTGAACTGCTCTGAATTCAAAATAACCCTTACCTTTCACACATTTTCCATTAAAAATATATCAATTTAACGTTCAATTTCACTATTATATAAATTAAAATGTTAGGCTTAGCGTGTTGGTTTTTTAGCGCTTTTAATTACTGACAAGCGTCGTGAACCAAAACAAAATTTGCTTCTTAAAGAAAGTGCGTGTTGTTAGGTCTTATATGAATGTGCCGATTTACCGAAAAGGCTCAAGGGGTTTCTTTTAGACTTCATTTGCGTCAGAAAACTGCACATATTTACAGATAAGCAAAGAAAACGTTAAATCTCCTAAATCTTGAAAGCAGTTTCGTGAGCGTCTGTTTACACCAAAGCGAGACCGCTGCGAATCGCGGCAGAGTTCAACCTAGTTTCCGAAGCTTTCATCATCAATTTAAAAATACTCACCACAGTCACGTAAACTAATTTTCTTTCTGCTGAAGCTTTCCCGCAGACAGAGCCCACTGTCAACAGAAAAAGGACCGCGGCGGACACCATGTTTCTGTTTGTGTTACTGGAAGTCTAACCTACATTCGCTAACCACAGTTAACGTTAGCTATTTGACGGTATCCAACGTACCGTGCTTGAGCAGCGTCAAGTAGCCATGTTTAACTCTGCTGCAACGTAACCGGAAGTGCTAGCATAAAATGTGGCACATTATTCTAATATAGATTTGCCAGAGCGAGGGAACACAAAGTGTTTAAAAAGGCAAAGATAGCTATTTTTATCAATTTTCAACTACATACAACACTATTCTCGCAAAATTGCCCCTTTATTCCGTCAAAAATTTGACATGTTGTGCAGCACGCATTTTATTTTGAAATTAACAGCCTGCATATTTTTTGCTGACTTGACAGGAAGAATGAAACGGAAATTACATAGGATTCTTTACATGTGCGCGTCTGTCAACCCTCCCGACGACTTCACTATGTTTATGTGTGCCATTTAGGCTGGCATTGCTCTTTAAAACAAGCACGCTCTTATTTTCTTCATTTAAATAATAAAAAAGAACTCAATTGTTTTGTTGGTAACAGTTAAAGTCACATATATTCATCAAAATTAATGTAGGTCTATATAAAAGAAAATAAATAAAAAGTCTGCCATAGTACTTAATTAAAATTCTCATTGTATGTTCAAATTGCGTGATTAAAAAAAAACTTCAATAAAATTTGTACTTCTGATTTGAGTATTCAAAATTTCATTTGACTCTCAATATTGCCATTGACTTAATTTGCATTCAAATATGGTAAGATAAAAAAAAGATTAAACTTTTATCTATGAATCAAACATTGTCTTAATTTCAAAGTCTTATATAAATAAAAATGAGTAATTATGGGAATGCATTAACTATATAAACATGAAATAAAAAATATTTTGCTCTGACCAAGAAACTTAGAATTTTTACTTTTTCCAATTTTCTCCAATCTATTTCCAGTTATTATATTTGTTATATCAATTATTTCCATCTTTCTATTTTTTTTTCATTTTCTTAACAGATATGGGCTTACATAAATATCTGCCAAAGCAAAGATCAGAGATCTGTCAGGTCTTTTAATTCGACATGTACAGTTCTTCTTTTCACCACTAGAGGTCAGTGTTGCATCGCTGTAATCATGTGTCCTCTGCGTGTCAAACCTTCATGATCGACTATCGTTACTGATCAGTTATCCGCTTCCTGGTACCAAAGGGTACAAGATATTGCTGAAACTTTGACGTCTCTTTGTCCAAACTTTGATTTGAAACTTTTTGACATTTGCAAGCAAAAAGTAAACAAAAAATTCTAATTCATTCAGCAACCAAACTAAAAAATAAGATAGAATACTGCATTAGGTTTTGTTTGTTTGTTTTTTTGGTCTGTTTGTGTGCATGTGTCTATTGGACTCGAGTCAGGCATTTTAAATTATCTATTTAAATTTCATTGACTAAACAATTATTTAGACTATCAAAAAGTAAATAGCAACAGCCAATAATATCCTGCAGCTATAATATTACTCCACAGTAACTGCTCTGTGGACCTGTTGGTCTCGGATTAAGTCAGTGTGTGTTCAACTGTGTGCATGCATGCATGCAGATATTTACTATTTGAACCTTTCATTCATGTTTTGCATACCACCAGGCTCTGGGTCATAATCACACACGTGAGCCACAATTATGGAGGCGTTAAATGTTGAAGCTGCATGTGTGGAACGTTTGATGCTTGAAAAGGCTTTCTGTGCTGCAGAGCAGTTAGCATTGAAAGCCTTTGGTCCTGCAGCTGACCCCTCTGGCTTGACCTTCTGGTGCACTGATCTGTATGTTTACACGGTGAAAAGCAGCTTTGTTGTGTGAGGATCTGGCAAAGAGAAGCACTAAGCCTGGATTTTACTGGGAATCTGATCGCTGTCTTCATTTTCATTCCCAGCATTCAACTACACTATAATTACAGTCAAACTTTATTTTCTTGGAGACCAGCAATGATTGGCTGACACTTTGATTGATGGAAATCGAGTTGCCAACTATCTTGATTTATCATTTTGTTCATTTTTTTCAGCAAAAATGTCCATCATTTACTGGCTATGGTAAATATGTGCTGCTTTTTTGGACCGGGTTTTTTGGGTTCTGATAAAGTTTCCCTCTTAATAAACTCGCTATCATTAGTTGGACAAAATTATCATACATGAGCAAACTGTCTGCTGACGAAGACAGTTGGATGCAGGTCAAAGAGACTCCAGAAAAGCCAGTAAGTGGACGTTGAGTTATTTCTGTCAAACCGACCAATCAGAAGTTTTTCCCAAAGCCAGACAACAGATACGCAAACTGGAGATGCTCCAGAGAATCATCTGGAAAAGCAGCTGAGTGAGAGATTTTCTAGGAATAAGAGTACAAACATTCATCCCCAGGCCTTTTTCACGCTGTGGTAGCATGAAGTTGAGGCTTCCTGGAGATGAAAATTTACAAGCAGTGGAAAGAATCCCAAAATATCCCACTGAGCAAGAGGAGCTCCTTATTAGCTGATATTTTGTTTCCCTGGTATAACCGTCTTTTTGCATTAAAGGAACAGAAAGTTTGTTCTACGTGGAATAAAAGTTAACAACTTGTGCTTGAACTAACTTGAAAATAATAAAACCACATTTTTTTAATGAGAAGGCTGTGACACACCTGCATGTTAGCACAAATAAAACATCCCAGGATTTATTCACAAAACACCCAGATTAGTGTTGAAATAAAGCTTGTGGGAACATATTAGCACACCACATCCCATGAACTGTCTGCAAAAACACAGAGCAGCAAAACAACAATAATCACCATTCAGCAAAATTCCCGCAGCATTGTTGCCAAGTTATTGTGCCTCTTTGCCA
This sequence comes from Acanthurus leucopareius, assembly GCA_029814765.1. Lineage (NCBI taxonomy): Eukaryota > Metazoa > Chordata > Actinopteri > Acanthuriformes > Acanthuridae > Acanthurus > Acanthurus leucopareius. The sequence goes on along the minus strand of JAQMCX010000041.1, from coordinate 11,950,180 downwards.
GTTAGATGTCAACAATAATCTCTTTGTTCCTTTGTTTTTGCCTCAGGCTGTTTATATCGGCGGTCAAATATGTGTTACTAAAACCTGGTGAAGGTGTTTGTTTTTGCTCATATCTCAGATTAAAGGTGACGGTTAATGCTGAAAACACATGCTGCAGCCGGGCTTAACCCCGATATATAAACACTTGTGCAAAAACAGAAAAATAGGCAGCAGCCAAATGTCACCGGGATCACATGAACATGCGTCGACAATAACAATAATGAGAACAATGGTGATTTGAGAAGGCAAGGATTACCCTTAATCTGCCGTATCTGTGTTTGTTTAGAGGGGTAGATATGCTCATTAAGGCAGGACACCCTCCCCTTCATCTGCAGGATCTAACTCACACTGACACCTCATTGACAGAGGTGTAATCTGCACGTTGGGAGATTAAAAAAAACAATCCAAGTGTGTGTTTAGGTGGGTGGGTGGGTGGGGGGGGTCTGCTTGGCCGTGGTGCCTGGCTGACATGACTAATGATCACTGAGATCACACAGAGAATTACTGACGTAATTACCAAGATGAGCTGATGAACAGATGTCTGCAAGCTTCTTCTTAATGACAGGCCCTTCACAGCCCAAAGCAGCCACCACGAGGGCTCAATACTCACCTTTAGTTCCTGTTGTTTGTGTCAGATTGTGCATTATACTCAGGATAGAAAGTTTTTAAAGCCATGTGTTCAGATCATGTATTGCAGGGATGCAGAGTGAACCCGAGCAGCCAGATGATGGCAGCATTTCTGCAGCTTCCTCCTGCACTGAACCCTCTGACGCATTAGCTTCAGTCATCCCCCCTCTGCGAGAGGGCTGTTTTTCATTCAACATGAACATTTTGTAAATATGCAGCAGAGTGCAGCATAAGCATAAAGGAGCATCAAATCAACCACCAAAACAAGGTTGCCTCCCCTCAGCTGTTTTTTATATTTGCAAAAAGCTACATTTTCAAAAGATAACAACCTTAATTATTAGCAAATGTGAACTCTGCTGGGGTGTTAGGTGGGAGATTAAATTATGATGCACATAAATAGGAATTGCAAGGCTCCATTTGGAGAGGAATACCCACAGGTTTAAAAATAGGCCACAACACTCCTTATGTAACAAGTGGGACATCAGGGTTGTTTACAGTATTTCTGCCTGAGAAATTAATGGTTACAATCCAGCACTGTGTTGCTAATTTTAAATCCTCATTAATCCAAACGGGTTCAATTGACCTGTCAATCATACTTTGAAAAAAAGACGTATTAGACGTATAAAAACAGCGTTTTTCAATAAAAATATAATTGCTGCATTTCATAGATGTGTAAAAAGAGTCTTGAGTGATTTCGCTTTTCTTTCACGCTTTATTTTAACAACACAACACACAGGATTTCTTGTTATTCAATGGGCTTGTGATAATTTCTGTTTCAACATGAGAGAAACTGTTTGGAAAGAAGGGGCGGTGCTTGTCTGCCTTGAATTATTTAATTGGCCAATAGGAAGCGCCGGAGCCATGTGATGGACAGGCACGGCCCCCTGCACGACGCCCCGCCCCGCCCCTCTATGACTCCGTGTTTTATTCTGTTTTTAGAGCAGCAGCGTCACATGTTGTTTTTCTCCAGGATCAGATCAGTCTCTGGTCTGGTCCGACTGCACTGTTGCTCCAACCGCGGCGAGCAGCGGACACGGCCATCGGTGTCTGCTATGGATTAAATTAAATAGAAGAAGAAGAAGAAAAAAAACAGGTTATTTTTAAAAAAAAGTTTTATCGCTGCGAGTTTTTTTAAAAAAGAAAAGGACTTTGCTTAATCTGGAACTTGGACAGAGAATTGGAGAGAAATGGCAAGTCCTCCGGCGTCGGGAGGACACCTGTTATCTAATGGGACGAATGGTGTGAAGAAGTGCGGATACCTGAGGAAGCAGAAACACGGACACAGGCGCTTTTTCGTGCTCCGGGAGCCGACCGAGCGCTGCCCTGCCCGGCTGGAGTATTACGAGAGCGAAAAGAAATGGAGAAACAAGTCCGCCGCGAAACGGGTCATAACTTTGGACTCGTGTCTGTGCGTAAACAAACGGGCCGACGCCAAACACAAGCACCTCATCGCCCTCTACACCAAGGACGAGTACTTCGCCGTGGCTGCAGACAACGAGCAGGAGCAGGAGAGCTGGTTCACGGTCCTCACGGATCTAATAGCCGAGGGGAAAGTGTACGACAGCCCCGCTTCCACCTCCTCTCTGGTGGGCTTTGAGGAGGCCAACTACGGACTCATTACCCCCGCGACAGCCACCTACAAGGAGGTCTGGCAGGTCAACTTGAAATCCAAAGGCTTGGGTCAGATCAAGAACCTCACCGGAGTGTACAGGTTGTGTTTGTCCAGCCGGACCATCAGCTTTGTGAAACTGAACTCAGAAACAGCTGCTGTCAGTTTGCAGCTCATGAACATCCGGAGATGCGGCCACTCGGACAGCTTCTTCTTCATAGAGGTGGGCCGGTCGGCGGTCACCGGGCCCGGGGAGTTCTGGATGCAGGCAGAGGACTCGGTGGTGGCGCAGAACATCCATGAGACCATCCTGGAGGCTATGAAAGCCATGAAGGAGCTGTCGGAGTTCAGGCCGAGGAGCAAGAGTCAGTCTGCAAGCACCAACCCCATCTCTGTGCCCACACGACGCAACCTCAACAACCTCCCCCCGAGTCAGACCGGCCTGGTGAGGAGATCCAGGACGGACAGCATGGCGGCGACGTCCCCGGGGAGAAAGTTCACGTCCTGTCGGATAAGAACGGCCAGCGAGGGCGACGGGAGCGTGACGCGGCCCGTGTCCATGTCCATATCCGTGAACGGGAGCCCCACCAGTCCAAACTCTGGGAATCACCTCATCAGGTCGCACACGCTCAGCAGCGGGCGCACCTGCAAAATGCTCGAGTCCTCCTCCAACCTGCATCACAGCCGGTCCATGCCGGTGTCCAACTCCCCTCCTGCCGCCTCCAGCCCCATCAGCATGTCTCCCAGAGGGGGGGCTGGTATCTGCACTCCCGTGAAAGCCAGGCGGCCTTTCAGCTGCAGCGCCTCCATCTCTGGCTCCCTCAGCGACAATGGCTTCATGCTGTGTGATGATTACAGCTCCAGCCCAGGTGACCCCAAATTCCTGTCCCTGACCCGCAGCGACACCCCGGACTCCCTGTCCAGCACGCCTCCATCCCGTGACATTAACGACCCATGTGGCTATATGATAATGGAGGGGGCGAATGGCAGCAGGTCTGGGGAGGGTCTTGCATGTGACAAGGCTTACAGGAAGAGGACGCACTCCCTCACCACGCCACGTCAACAGAGGGTGGTGGCGCCGCTGTCCTCAGCCTCCCTGGACGAGTACACGCTCATGAGGATGACCCACGGACAGAACTCCCACTCCGCCTCGCCCAAAGTGTCCTACCCCGAGGATTATGGGGACATTGAAATCGGTTCATCCAGGAGCTCCAGTAGTAACCTCGCAGATGACGGCTACATGCCAATGACGCCCGGTGTTGCCTCCCAGTCTGGCAAGGCAGACAACTACGTACCCATGAGCCCCATGTGCGTCTCAGCACCAAAGCAGATTGTGAACCCTAGGGTGCATCCTCAGGCAGCTGCCAATGGCGGCTACAAGACCAACTCCCCCTGCAGCAGCTCTCTGGAGGACAACGGCTACATGAGGATGTTTTGTGGCTCCAAATCCTCCATCGAGAGCCCGGACAGGCATGGTGAATACATGAACATGTCACCTGGGAACCCACCTCCACTCCAGACCCCCCCTGATTACTACTTGGGCCTGCTGGCTGGTGAACCTGCGTCAGTGAGGCCGGCTTACCAGGCGGGTTCCCTCACACTTCCTGCTAAGCTTCAGGCCGCCAAGAACGAGGAGAGCAACCAGTACGTGTTGATGAGCCCCCAGAGTTTGCGGCAGAGGCTGGGGGAGTCAGACTATTATTCAGTGATGCAGCCCAGTGCAGCTCAAACCTCGCCGCTGAGCCCCTCGGTGCCCTCCCCGGTGAGGCACGGCCGGGCAGAGACCCTCCCCTTCAGAGGAAGGCTTGGCAGGCCGAACAGACTGTCACTAGACACCCTGAGGACCCTGCCCAGTATGAATGAACACCCCCTGCCCGGAGAACCCAGGAGCCCCGGGGAGTACATCAACATCGACTTCAACGGCACCAGATTCTCCCCTCCCTCCATCGTATCCACAGAGAGCCAGTCCTCATCTCTGGGCTCCAGCTGTGGGGGTCCGGGGAGGTCCTCTCTGGCAGACTACATAAACCTGGAGCTGGGCTCACACTCACCCAAGGAGGCCGACACTCCCGCCGAGCGTCTGGACACACTTCCAGAGTTATCGATGTGCCCCTGCTCAGAGGAGGGTGGAGTGTACCGTCTGGATGGTGAGAAAAGGTCTCAGGGCCGCGTTGATGAGGTGAAAAACGACTACACCGAGATGACGTTCGAGATGACGAGCTCGCCTCCGCAGTTTGTTCCCCAGAACACAGCAAGGTACGTGTTCATGTGCTGAGAGGAAGTAATATTTATCATTTATTATCATTTAATTCAACAGTGTGGCTGTTTGACAGTAATTACAATATCACACATGTTAATTACTACATTTTTACTCAATGAATTAATGTGATACAAGTGTCTGATAATCAGCATTAACACTAATATCTGATATCATATCCAGATGTTTATCTTTTATCCTGGTGTATTGTGATCACAAGGAAGATCACATGCAGGTTTTTGAAACTTAAATATAGCTGGAGTTTGAATAGTGAGAGAAGCTGTGACTCAACATCACATAACAAGTCTTTTTTTGTTTGTGAGTATAAAAATAAAAGCTACTTTCTGACTAAGCATCTCGTGTTTTTGAATGTTGTTTTCCAGCAGCCAGATCAGCAGGGAGAGGAGAGTTTCTCTGGAAGACCAGGGAGTCCCAGAAGGCATTGGGGTCTTTCTGCTCGGGGCCGCTTCTCCCTCCACGCTGGACCCCGACTGCTCCGCCAAGGTGATACGAGCCAATCCGCAGGGACGTCGGCGCCACAGCTCCGAGACCTTCTCCTCCACCGCCACGGTGACACCGGTCTTCCCCTCCTTTGCTCGCGGCGACAGGGTGAAGAGGCACAGCTCGGTGGAGAACATCTCTTCGCGGAGCAGCGAGGGTTCGGACGAGGAGTACGGCAGCCCGGTGAACCGGCAGAGCTCGGCCGGCTACCCAAACGGACTGAACTACATTGCCTTGAACCTGCTGGACAACAGGGATGTGGAGAAATGCGAGGACCTGGCTGGCTTCAAACCCACCAGCAGCTGCAAAGGGGGTATCAATGGATTACACAGCACACCATATGTCTGTTTGGGATTCAATGAGACTGCAACCACTGCCAAAGGTGAGTGAGGTTCATGTCAGATGTGCTGCTGCTAAATAATGTCAATAAACTTTCAGCTGAAGGTCCTGCAAGTGTTTTTGTGTTAAAAAAGGAAGGAGTTCAGTGTTTTAGAAATGTGGAAAGTAGCTGTTTTTAGTTGAAACCAACCAGTTCAGCAGTTCAGTTTTACAGCATGAAAAGAGAGCTGTACTGTGCAGTAGGAAGAGGAAAGAGGAAAAAAACAAACTTGCATTTCCTCTAGATTCAAAATTCAAGCAGCCTCTGTGGATTTCAAAGCACATAAGTAGGTGGTGCTGATGCCTTCAGGTGCTCCTCTTAAGCTCCCACTTCTGGGTGTTTACAGATCCTGCAACATGACGAGTGTTTTTGTGGCCACAGTTGCAATAAACCAATAGAGTGCAAGTGAAAGTGTCAGAATAAACGGGAGTAACCTTTGATGTTTCCTGCAATCAATCATCCTTTAACTAGTTTTTGAATCACTCTCTGTCGGTAGTCACAAACATTTCCTGCAACACGTGAAGGCAGCGCGAGGCTGCTATGAAACGTGACCAGGCTGCGAGCTCTGAAGTAAACAAGCACCATGACTGAGCAGGACGCTGCCTCGCTGCTACTGTTGTGGGCTGCAGATACTAAAAATACACAAGTGGATTTTGGGATTCCACCAACGCTCGTTATGAATGGGAGTTGTTTGGACAGAAAGCAGAAATGAGAGGCTGGAGATTCATAATAAACCATCATATACAGGCACACAGAGAATTCAGAGGCATAAAAACAGCTCCTTATCAAGTTTATATAAATTGATTTACAGAGGCTTGTTATTAAAAAATTAATGTTGTGAGTAAAGCCAAAGGAATGCCACAGAGCTAATAGGCAAGGCTTCCTGTCGGTTGTAATGTCACTCTGAGCCGCAGGCGTTTCCGGTTGTTGTTTTTCAGTTGGGTAGGCTTTAGGATGCGTTGCACATCAATGTGACCTCTATAGACCCCGTGCACCCACCCATCCCGTGATCGATAGTGTCCCAGAATATCTCAGTGAGCAAAAATAAAGCTGTGTGACGTTGGACGGCAGACGGCGTAAACAACACAGGGACGGCAGAATGTTGACAGGAAAAAAAAGCAAAAAAAAGCCAAGTTTGACTTTCAGTCCCCACGCTGTTTGTTGGATGCGTTGAACTCACATGCGTTTGCCAGCATGTAGAAGGGAGGCGGGAGCAGGGAGGTGTGTGTGTGTGTGTGTGTTTGTGCGTAGGGGGGGGTTGTATGCTGACATGTGAGGCCCAGCACAAGTGGATATGTGTTTTTGTGTGTGCGTCCTTGTAGGCAGCGAGGGAAAACAACAAAGTGGGCGAGTTGCTATGCGGCCATCAGGTAACTGGATGTCACGGTCTGCATTCCTGGCAGAGCGGGTTTGAAAAGTTGCTGTGAGAGGGGCTTGTTTTTGTCCCGGCTCCACGCCGTTTGAATAGAAAGTGGCTTTTTTATTTCACCACAAGGCCCCTGTGTGTGAAGAGAGAGAGAGAGAGAGGGGTTATATTATGTTTCATTTTTAACAGACAGAACAGAAAAATGCCATTTAAGTTGTTATTATTTGCACAATCAGTGATGTTCTGGTAAATAAAGAGGAAATAACCAACACAGGGCTGCAGCCACAGTATTGAAAATCAGTTATTTCACAGAGGAGCTTTGAATTGTGCATTCTTTAGATTTACAGCAGTGTGACATCTCTGACAGTGACATGTATGTGACCTGAGTCAAACGGCTGTTTTTCAGCCAAACAGGCGGCAAACTAAACTAATGCTGGTTAACACATCCCTCTTTCAAAAATATGTTTTGCAGATAAAACGACTGCAAACGTGTTTGTTTTCATGCGAGGTGTGTTGGTGTTCACGTGTTGGGCGCTCATGTTTTTTTGGTACAGATATTTTTATGGTGCTAATAAAGCTTGTTGAATGTAAGCGACTGCAGTGAGGGAGGGAGGGAAGAGACTCAAGCACATACATGTGGACTCTAGCACGTACGCATGCAGGCCAGTTGGGGGGGTGTTGGGTGTTTTTTTTTTCCCCCTCTCAGAGATCATCGTTTTTTTTTTTTTTTCCAGTGGCGTAGCCTGCATCCGTGAACACTTGGCAGAGATGTGCAGAGAAAGACAGAGAGAGAGAGAGAGAGAGAGAGAGAGGCCTGTTTTGTTTTCCAGTGCTGCTTTGCCTGACTGTTTGTGGGAGAGCGGATGAATGCGTGCATAATGGGGCAGGATGGCACGTGCACTCCACTGCCCTTCTGCCTCATTAGGCTGTTCACTTAGCAGAAGTAAGACAAGCAGAGAGTGAGGGGGGGTGGGGGGTGGGGGGGATGGAGCACAGCCTTGTATGTTCAGTTAAAAAAAAAAATAAATTAAAAAAAAAAAACAGGAGGGGAGGGGCTTGAGCTTTTTAAAGCAACAAACAAACTGATTTGCTGAGGCCTCTCCTTCGCTCCTTCGACCGCCGAGGTGCATTCTGGGAGCGAAGGGCCCAGGATGGCAGACCTGATGGCTTGTTTACTGAACACTCAGTCCCTCTGCTGTGCGGCGAGGCGGGGGTGAAGGAGGTCAAAGTGTGCTGCGGGAGGGGAGGAGGGTTTTGGCGCCAGGCCCCACTAGCGCAGGGCTTTGATTTCGTGTTTATCGGGACGTCATGCTGGGCCCCCGGACCATGTGCCATCTTGACCCAAAAGTCTGCAGGTTTTTTTTTTTTTATTCCCCTCCCCGCCGTACTCTGCAGATTAGTTCAGTTCACCCTCTCAGTGAAATGTAGTTTGGCTGGAAGGAAACCTGCTGACTCTCGGGTGGGGATAACTTCTGGTTCAACGCCACAACTCTGGAAAGAATTTAGCATTCAGGCCCCCTGGAACCATGTGACGGCCCCCTCGTTCAGGAACGTGACTGCTCTTCTCCTTGTCAACAAAAACCCTGAAGTCATAAGCTCGAGACACCTGGATGCATTTTTACGGTGCTCCACCCAGAGTCAACTTGGATGTCCTAAAGGCTGCCATAAGGGTCAGACATTTGTTTACATCTTGTTTTTTGTCAGCGGGCCAGCCCATGTGACTCCGAGGTGGTGTTTACCTCTGCCCTCACCCAAGCTGCTCGCCTCCTCTTCGCGTCCCCGGCTAGCCGCAGCTCAGCCAGGTGGATGTTCTGTACCAGAGCCCAGATTAGCCAAGTCAGCCGTCTCTGTTTTCACCTCCTCGTCTGACTAATGCTTTTATCTGACGGAGACGACCAACTCCTGCTCCCTCGCCGCGATTCAAGATTTCATCACCAGGCTTTGTAGTAGGTGCGAGATAAAAGGATGGAAGGAGGGGCTTCGAGACAGAAGGAGCCCTTCTGTGACACCCCCAGTCCCTCCTGAGTGCTAGTGGCAGATGGCCACTCTCTAGAGGGCAAGTGTGTGTGAGAGTGGGAGGGGGGGTGGGGGATCGGGGGGAGAAAAAAACACCTGCCACTTTGCACTATCTTCACACACACACACATACAAATACTCTCATTACACTGATTTCCCCGCACATGCCCACGCTAGCACGTAAACATATACATGCCCCTATATGTGCCTCTCTAATGCACACACACACACACACACACACGCACATCCCTACCTACTCACTATCCCTCCGCTAATGACAGCCCACCATCTGCCGCACCCACGGGCTGCAGAGAGTATGACCATCAGCACCGAGTGTGTGTGTGCATGTGTGTAATTTATCGGCCAGATTAGAAGCATTCGTGTCCATCCACTCAAATCCCACTTCCTCCTAACGTCATCCAGTCAGTGGGATTGTGGATGATGTCATCGCAGACATGATGTATTGGGTAGATCCGGATGCAACCAGAGCCATTTACGTATATCTGTGTTACTTACATTTTCTGGGAAGAGTGTGTGTGTATGTGTGTGTGTTTGCTATCATGTTAGAGGATGCAGTGAGCGAAAGGGGTCTAGCTGCACAGCCATGCATCCATAACTCGCTCTGAGCATGCTCAGTACATGCGCGTGGCATTTCAAGGGAAGGTGGACTATTAAAAGGCTTTTCTCTAGTTTTTAAATTAGAAATAAAACTATTAATTGATGTTTGCATGAAAGTTATGCAGCTATCTTCATAATCAGTTAACCATTTTTGCCAAATAGTCTCTTGGTCAAGCATGTCTTTGTATCACGGCGATGTTTGCTAAACTCTGTTTGGGTTGCAGGATGAGTGGAAGAGGTTCATGAAATGCATGATGGGACAAGTTAAGAAGGAAACCATAACGTTCTGTCACACCAGTTTGAATTAGAATTAGACAATAATTTTGACGTACAATAAGGTTTTGTAAGTAGATGTTATTTTATTCAGCAGCTGACAATCCTAAAAGTTTGGAAAATGCTGACTTAAAGGGTGTGAGCGTAAACTGAAAATCTAACCAAAAAATTAAGTTTTTTTTTTTGTATTTTCTGACATTTAAAGACCACAGTGGCAGATTAATAAATAATGAAAACAGTCATTTGTTATTTTTTTTCTCTTGGCTCTCAGCTGTTCTCTCACACACACACACACACACACACACACACACACACACACTCTGAGCCGCACACTTAGACATTTGCATAAGGGCTGCATTGATACCACTTTTTCCACTGTTGGAATTTTGGCCAACATCAGGACTCCGAGGCGCCCATGTGGCTCTATTTTGATTTCCAACGTGTCACATTTTGTTCTGGCATTTATGGAATTACTCGTAAAGGTGACACCTGGTTTTACCCATCAGCCTGATTGTCCAATCCATTGTCGCCTCATCCCTGCACACACACACACACACACACACCACACACACACACACGTACGCACAAGCTGTTAAATAGTTTATTTACATCCGCGTCGGTTCTGCATTGAAGCTGGGATCTCGCAAACACAACAAAGCAGTGCAAATAGCCGAGGCAGGAAATCCAGAAATGCCATGTTACTTGATATATAGAGAACAAACATGCACACGTAACACCGCAGGCTCCTGTGTCAGAGTTTCCAGGCGGTGTGTGTGTCTGTGTGTGTTGTGTGTGTGCGTGTGTGTGTGTGTGTGTCATGGCACGGGGAGGAGGGGGGCTAAAGTAGGCCGGGATGTTCCAGACAGAAGCGCTAGCTGCTAGATAACTGCGTGGCCAGCGTTCCCCACATTTAGTCAGCCACGGCTCCAGATGAGATTACAGCCTCTGCAGGCGAGATTAGACGGTCAGGGGTAGATGAGCGAGAGCCAGCGGCTACTCCACCGACAGCAGCTGGGTCATAATGTAATGCAAGGTGTGGGCATGAGTTCACTCTGGCCTGTCCAAGTCTGAGTATAAAATAATTGAGCACAAATCAAGTCAAATCAAAGGAAATCTACTGGAAATTGGCTGTAAAATCATATCCATGCAGCACTAAATCAGCTGAAAAGTTACTCATCAGTTATCTTTTGTTTCTCCACATTTTCTTAAGAAATTAAGGGAATTCTAGACATTTTAATAGTAGATTATGTTAAGATACTTGGAATTATTTTAGGATTACATGACTTAACAACCTAAGTGTTTTCTACTCTCCATTCTCTATTTACTGATCTGTTGTGCTAAAAATGAATGAACAGGGTGTTTTTAAGGCTGTCGCTTCGTGTGTGCGTCTGATGACTCCTCCAAAAATTGCAGCTTTTCAGGAACTAAGAAAACAAGCGTCGCTTTCAGCCTGTCTGATGGGCAATTTTGAGGTTGTCCAGCACATTTTTATAGAGTTTCATCAGCCTCAGATAGAAGATAGAAGTCTTAGAATACGAGGAAAACTGTGTAATTGTTGAATTTGGTCAAAAACATATGACTACAGCGAGCTTGTTGTCGTCTCCACCCCCACCCCCCCATGAAGCCATTGTCCCAGTGTCCCAACTTCCTCTTCCTGCACACACACTAAGTTGTCCAGCCCTTCCCAGTTGGACACCAGCACGTCCAGGAAGCGTTCAGTTGACCAAGTACCCCTCCCTCTCTCTGATCGACCCCCTGACATTGAGTAAATCCTTCCCTCTTTCCGCCTGTAATTCCCACAACCCCCTCCTCCACACACACACACACACACACACACACACTAACAATGGCTTTTAAAGCACGACAAACTTCAAAAACCTTCCATAATTCTCAATATCTGTTGCAATATACATGCAACCACAGCTCTCCTTATGCACATCAGAGATGCATCAGCTCCTGCACTGCTAGCTGGTCCTCCTCTGCTCAGCGTGTGTCCATAGCAACACGGCAGCGCGACAGAAGACCCCACCCCCCATCACTCCACGTCCCAGATTATGTAATTACGGCCGTTGCCGACCAGCCTTCCGCTCCCGTCCTTCCCCCCACCGTCCCTTCAGTGCTTCCAGGGCAAAACAGCTGGTGTGTTAAGAAATGACACACACCATCTAACCACAGCATGATAGGATTGGGATGTGGAGGGGGTCCCTGTGGAGGGAGGCGGGTATGGAGGTGGGGGACCAGTCGACGTGGAGCAAAGCGAGATCCTGCAGCATGCTCGTGCAACCATGAGCGAGAATTCACACAAAATGTCATTGTTAAACCCACATAATACACATAAAACCATCAAGTTTACACACCACAAATCCCCACCGTTTAACGTGTGTGTGTGCAGCACTCGCTGTTCTTGTTATTCAAGCTGTTTTTCCCAGTGTCTCCTTGTTATTGTTGCACAAAAACAGCCTAATCTAAATCTGTAAATGAGTTCACACTGTACAGTATAAGACTCTGTTCTCCCAAACCTCTCATGTCTGCTGTCTGAAAGCTCGGAGTTGTTGGCACCGCTGCTGTTTGTGGGAAAATAATGAGACTGCAAACTGGGGAGAAGGAGTTATTCTCTCCTTTTTTTAAACATTCAGACAAGTGAAAATAATAATTTGCAATAAAAGGAGCTTTTAAAACATCACTGTTCACTCTGGTTTCCTCTCATACAAGAATTGTTTGAACATTTGCTGGAAGTATAATGTAATAATTGGATTAAATCACATCTTTTAATAAATATTTTTAATCACATTACCTGCAGCCTCACAAAAAAGCTTTTATCAAAGTCAGAAAAGTCTTTTGTAGTTGAGATATGTGATAAATGATAAAATAATCTGATTTGTTGGGTATGTATTGATGCAGACTTCGTAAATGGTTCATTATCATTGAAATGTTATGAAACAGTAAGTTTTGATTATATAGTCTAGACGGGCAGTTTGCTCTTTTTGCACCTTTGTTCTCTAATCTACAGCACAAATGCAAACATATGGATTGAAAGTACATGTAAAGGTCATGTTAGCTCTTGCAGACGGCCATTCTTTGTATCAGGAGCTCTGACTCATTGTTATATTGACCTTTAAAAAGTTGCATTGTTTACCTTTTAAAAGGAGCCCTGGAGGCCTTGTTGCATTATGTGTTTAATGTTCCTATCAGCAGTTTTGCTGAATGACTGATTGATTTTGTTGGTGGCAGCAACGTGCAAAGAAGAAACACGCAAACTTGGATGTAAACTATGAGCAATATGAATTATTTTTAAAGAAAAATAAGCTTAACAGGTGTTTTTATGAGGATAGAAATAAGCTGGACACATTTGTTAGAACACAAAGGTCGACACAATGAATGCTGGTGAAAAACAACTTTTGTTTGTTATCAAAAAGCTTCTCGGTGCTGCTTTAAGGCTCCATGTCTTCATTGTTGACCCTCAACTGCTTCATTGGTTTTATGCTCCTCCTCACAGCTGATGGAAACGTCCACATTTGTATTTTATTTTTCTTACATGTAAGAAATTTGGGTAAAATTTGCTTGACAGTTGGATGTAAATGCCTCAAATGCTCATCCTGCAGAACTTAAATGGTGTGTTATTTGTGTCAAAATCATGAGATGTTTGTACTAACTTCCTCTTTTCCTCTCTCTTATTGTCTCTTTCAGACTGAAGGACTCCTCGATCCTCTGACTTGGCATCTTTACAGACCTGCTGCTCGAAAAAAACAGAAAATGAAATAAAAAAATCTGCTTCCCCTGGGCTCAGTGGCCCTAAAAGACTGTCTGGACCATCGGCGGCACTCACACACGAACACAAACCCACACTTAGTAAACAAGCTGGTCAACATCTATGCATGTCATGAAGTTGCTGAAGGCGGGACAGGTGTGTGTTTCTGCATGTGGGCTTATGTGTGTGTGTGTGAGTGTGTGTTGTGCCTCTGGTTCCCCTGCGCTTTCAGAGGCCATTTCTCCTCTGACCCAAATTTTTGGCGCAAGCACAGAAGCAAAGATAGTCAAACAATAACAAAAACTCTAATGGTACCCAGATACTATTTATTTACTTGAGGGTGGTTTGACGACTGCCTGTATGCGTGCGAGTGTGTGTTTCTGAGACAAAGTATGACCAACTGGTATGTCAGCGAACAATGAAACCTTCTATAGAAATAGCCCAGGGAGCAAGGACACCAAGGTACACTGAGTATATAACTATATTTAGATTAGATATTTTATTTATTTTTGGAAGATGAATGTCTGACGAGACCTACGCAATGCCTTAATGTCTATACTGTCCTTATGTTTTATATGAAACAAGAGATAAATATTCTATTTCAGTATGTATGTTTGGACCTACATCTCTATATTGTTATTCTGTTGTGGAAAGTACAAAACCTAGATTACCATTAAAATATATTATTTCACAAATGTACAGTATAGTGGGGCTGCTTGAAATCTGATTTATCGTATTGATATTAAAGTATTTTCTTAAGGACTAATTTCTTATTTATTCTAACCTAGTTTATTTTTTTGGTCCAATCAGAGCGCTGGACTTAAAGAAATATATTTCTAAATATCTTAAGAGTTATGCATGTCTTTATAGCTCAGCTCAGACCCCACAACACCAGGCATTTGAATGCACTGTACCTCCCACAGTTCCTCAGTCACTTGAGCCTGAAAACCTCACACACTCCTACCTTCAAACCTACGACCTGCTGTTTAAGCTTGATGCAGGCCGCTCCTGCTGTGATATCATCTGACGGTACAACTGTTGTAGTTGAGGTGGTGACGGAGGGGTCGAGTCCGTTGAAAAGCATCAAGGTTGGGGCACACTTGAGATGGTTTTCTATCGGTGAATGAGAAGGGAAAGGTGTCAGAGGGCTTTGAAACACAGAAAAAGTAGAAAAAGACCAACAACCACATCTGGCACCATCATGGAGGTTCACTGGTGAAACAGCTGCATGGAAAAAATAACCACATTGCAGACAGCGAAGGAGTTTAATGTGGCTGAAGAGAATTATGTAATGTTACAAGTGAGAGCAAGACTATATGACTGTGACAACTGAACAAAACTAAAACATATTAGTTTAAATGAGAGAAGTGATTTAGCAAAGTCTGTTCGTATCTAATGTTTTCTTACATTAGCTACCATCAGCTGCTGGCTAACGTTAGTTGCCGTTAGCTGCTGATAGAAACTACCCAACTTTAACCCCCATTAGCTACTGGCTGAAATTAGCTAAAATTAGCTACCATTAGCTACTGGCTGAAATTAGCTAAAATTAGCTACCATCAGCTACTGTCTGAAATTAGCTCCTATTAGCCAACATTAGCTACTGGCTGAAATTAAGCTAATATCAGCTAGCATTAGCTGCTGACCATACTAAGGCTGTTGCGACAGTGTTTGTTGCTAATAAGTTCACCTCTGCATTTATTAAAGCAAGAATGTTATCTTTTTTAAATGATACATATACTTATTTTATTGTAAAGAAATTACATTTGTAGAGAAAATCATCATCATCTTTTGTCAAACATGCCAAATAAAGATGTTAAAGATGTTAAAGCCCGCTGCTTTCCAAATGCTTTAAACCTCCAAAATGGCTGCCAGATGGTTTGTTAACATCATTCGACATCCTAAGTGTGTGGTCTTTTCCTGGTCCACTGTGCCACCTCCAACCGGCTCACAACCCCTTTAGTGTACTGTAGATTGTAAAACTTTTTAACCATGTCTGAATGTATTGCTGACCTGGTGGGAACACCACAGAAACAAAGTGGGAAATGGTGTCAACAGAGTAAAAAAAAAGATATTGGAGCAAGCTAAGTGGTGGTATCTATTTATCTTCAGAGTCTTGAATGTGTATATTGTGTAAATAGAGAGAGTTTAACTGAAAAAAATCTATTGAAAATACATAGAGTACTTAGATTTTGCCTATGTTGCAATGTTATTCCTGTGTAAAGACTTTGGCTACCAATTTTTAAGAAGGGGATGGGGGTTTTTGCTTTGGGGTTGTACAGTGTATTGTATGCTTTCTCCCTCACAGTCTCTGAAAAAAAAATACTCTGTCTATTTTATTATAGAGATCTCTTTGCCTTGTTGACACACTTTACCTAATGGCATATGCAATAGTGACATGAATACAATCTAGTTTACAACCGTGGAACCAAATGTAACATTGCATTGATAATTTTTTTTCTTTGTGATGAGCAGAAGCTGTTTTTTTGCTCCTTGTACATTTCTCTTTCTGCCAAGTGTTTTGCTTTTTGTTGCTGGGAACTTTGTTCTTGAAACGTCTCCAAGCGCTTTCCCCATTTCTGTGTCCATGGACGGACTCTTTTACAGATTGATCTTGGATTGACTCAGTCTGAATGTGTTGTTGTCTTCCATTGTACATAGTTCAATATACTGTTTATTGTGATGCTCACAAGAGATGATAATGATTTATAAATTCTGGTAGTCGAGTATTGCTTCTGTCAGTATTGATTATGGATAGCAACCTACAGAAATAAATGACTTTATTTAAAGAAATATGTCTTCATGTTTTATTTCCACAAGTTTTTTATATCTCATGTTGCCCAAATGACAAAGTTCAAGTGTGATATACTGAGACCTTCTCAAAACACTAATAAAAAGTTTGAACAATAATAGTAAAAATGATATTTTACTCATGGAAATCCCCGTCTCTAGCAGTGCAATAATGCCAAATGATCTGAAATTAAAGTTAATGTAATTTATGCCAAATGATCTGAAATTAAAGTTAATGTAATTTATCTTCATAAATAGTTTGTATTTCAAAAAGACTAACTTCCCTTACTCATAAATGTTTCATGGCCACTGAGTCATAAAATTAGGGGAAAAAAAAAACTACATGTGAATTTTCTTCCTTTAAACAACTAATTTTTTAAAAATCTGAAAAGACTACAAATCCCATCCTGCTCCTCTTCGTCCTCTCCCTAACCCACGTTAATATCATGCATTTGGCACAAGGTCTAATAGCTTCCTGACTGTGTGTAAAGAGACGAGGATATCCTCCCTCCGTCCTGTGGAGAGTGACGAGCTGAACTCTCCGACCAGGACTTTCTCTCTCTAAGTGTTTTTATTTCAGACGGAGGCTGAGGCAGGAAGCTCATACTGAGCCAACGACTTCCTGCCAAGCCACGCGTCTCCAGAAAAGACTGTAGTGAAAGTCAGGAGGTCATCAGGTTCAAGGCATGAAATAAACACCACATTTCCATGTGCTCTCATGCAGATACGGGAGACTGTCACACACAAACTTTGAGTTTCTTTACCACACAGTTATTTTATGATATAAGTTCATAGTGAGATATTGAAAAATTAATTTTAAAAAGGTTAAATTAAAAAAAAATTAGTTTAAACAGGGCAGAGTTTGAAAGAGTCCACTTGAATCAGTTTTTTTCCTACAGTCACACAGACCTCTAATCATTAAGTGAATCATTTAAACCATTAGATGGATGGCCATAAAATTTGTTATGGATATTTGTTCCCTTTAAGATGACTCATAATCATTTAACTTATTAAAAGGGTTAAAGACCAAATACCTGGGACAAATATTATTCCCATCAATTTCATCTTTACTGTGTGGCCAACTCCACACGTTAGCATGCTAACATGACAAACTAAGATGGTAACAATGGTCGACTTTGTATTTGCAAAACTTTAGCATGGTTATTAGGAGCATATCAAAGCCCTACAAGCATTAACACTTTATTTAGTAAAAAAAATCAGTAAAAACAACTGACCTTTGGGCTTGAATTTAAAAAATTATGCCTCTTAGATGTGGCCAGTGAAAAAAAACTTAATGTCAAAAACAGGAAAAAGTCAAAACCAAGAAAGCATGAAAGATGAGGCAAAGAGATTCAGAGAAGAAGAACAAAGAAAGACCGACAGAAGAGTCATAACAGAGAAAACTTAGACAGAAAAAAATGAATGGACATCTAAAGAAGAAGCACATTAGATGAACAAACAGGAAATGCTGGAAGTGAGCTGGTTCTTGTGCTACTGGGCTGATTGGGAAGAGGGAACAGGTGTGCAGGTAGGCAGGGAGGGTCAGGTGACCAGGCATTGATTGAGCACAGATGGCAGGATTTAAAAAAACAGAGGAGAAACTAACAAACAGGAAGAATATGAATCGATTCACTGACATTATGACTGTCTTTGTAGACAAAGCAGAAAGTAAGCAGCGTTCAGGCGACCAACACTTCCTCTCACATATATCAATTTAATGAGCCCCTTGAAACACTGAACCCTGTAATTATGAAAAATCCCACACTCACAATGGGATTATAACGCAGCTTTAGTATTCTTCACGGACATCACTTCGAGCTCTGACTCTCCAGTTCAGACACAAAACGAATACACACACACACACATAAGCAGCCGCCGAGGGCACACCTCTAGCTGGTGTGTATTAATTAGCAGTATGACAGTGTCAGTGGGGCTCTGCTCTGCTGCCAGGCAGAAACCAGCCTTACATAAGAACCCACCACCAAGCCACCAGAAGGGACACAATGTTCCTCACCCCTCTCTGCACCGACTGGCCTAGAAAAAAAAACATTTATATTCCCTTTTTCTTCAGCAAAAAAAAAAAAAAAAAAAAAAGGCGAACTGGAGGCAAACCGCAGGAGAAGGACACGAAAACAGAAGTCTTTGTTACATGACGCGTTTTGTCGTCCTCAACATAAAGGACAGCTGGTTAAATAAAGTTTGTCAGGGACGTGAATTTCTCAAGCTGTGCGACAACAGTGAAGGGTTCCTAAAATACAGTTTACAGGATGCTTCTTTTAAGTGTGTGTGTGTGTGTGTGTGTGTCTATCTGATCTATTCCTGGATGCCCTCAATTATTCCCAAATTTAGAAGCACATTCACTATCCCATGCTTGTACACACACACACGCAGACAAGCAAGAAGGAATTCATCATGGCTGACAAACCGAAGCCATGAAATCTGCGTCGTCGTCATACGATTCGGAGGTTTGATGTCATCAAAGTTGGGACATTTCTTATTTTAAAGATTCAGATGTATTTTTTTTATATTTTTAGTGAGATCAAGTGATGAACATCGGATCTACTTTACTGAGGGGGATCGTGCAAAGACATCTGGTAACATCATAACTAAACAAGCAGCCTTAAGTGGATGTTAATTTGATTACACACAGGCATGTGACAATAAACTGCGAGCACACTCCAAACATTTTCACATGACGTCCATCATTTTATTACATTTTTTTTTTTTTTTTTTTGTCAATTTGAATTGTCTGAACTTTAAAATAGATTCATTTTCAAGGGATTTATGAATTATGTGAGCAAAAGTAGTGACCAGCACCAGCTCTTGTAATGTTTATGAGTATATAAGTCCCATTCATGGTAAATTGGTTGGATAAACAGGTCATCTGCACTCACGAAACTGTAAGAGAAGCTGGGAATCAAACCGTGACCCAGGCCTGATTTGTTAGTGGCCTGATCTGCAAAGAGTGACCAAACTGGAGATAATCATATGAAATTGAACTTTAAGCGTCCCCTTATGTTCAGTATGGACCCGATGCACTCGATGCACTGCGTATTAGAACAGCATGTGTGGTATGCACAGTAGATTAGGGTCTTAAAGAGAAAATAGCTGCTCCTTTGGCAAGCCCGTCCACCCTGTGCTCCACTGGGCCTCCCTGCCAGCTTGCTGCCGTGCTGTGCCGCGGCTCTTGAGGGGATTGGGAGTCGCTGGCCCCATTATTTCTCCCTGAATCAGCCTAAGGAGGGTTTCAACCGGGCTCATTGAACTTCGCCGCACAGCAGCAGGGCGGAGCTGTGACCCACTTACAGTAGCCAGCTCTGGTTCTCCACAGAGGAGATGACAGAGGCTCACAGCACTCGTGATCCCACATGAAAACGTAACATACTGACATATATTTCACAAAGACTGGTGGTGGGCAGAGCGCTGAAAACCTATTCTTAAGTAAAAACAACAATCACTCCCAAAAGGAATGACTCGAGTCAAAGAACTCAACACAAAGTTAAAAACATATCTGGTTACTTTACATTTTTTATATTAATTTATAGTTTATTCCTATTAATGTATACGTTTTTTTTAATTTAAAGTCTAACAAACCACTTTTTCTACAAGATAAGTTGAGTTATTATCATGACATCAAAGATTAACATCATGAAAAATAAACGCAGCTAATATTAGTTAGCAAACTACGTTGTCACCAACAATTGTGTGCAACATACTTCAATGTGCTAAATGAGGTAAGAAGACCATTTTAAAAGAGGAAATTTCAACATTCTGTCAGCATGGCAGACTGTTGAACACAACAAAAGTCACCACCACTACTGCATCTTCATTAACCAGCACAGCCAATATGCTTTTGATCAAAATAAGATGTTCAGCGTCTTGTAAGTTTTCACTGAGAGAGTTTGAACGGAGGATCCACGAGCAGATTTCTCAGCATCTGGCAGTCTGGGGAGAGGAATCACAATCAAACAGTGCAGAAAAAAAGAGATGATAGAAAGATAAAAGAAGCATAATGTTCCATAAAAAACACGAGAGGTTGAAAATTTTGACCTTTTGATGAGACTAGAGCATAAAAAGTTATCACTGTTCATCAAGAAGGGAACATGAATGTGCCAATTCTCATAACTGCTGAGAGATTTGACTCAAAACCATAAACATAAACATAATTTTGGCTCTGGAGAAAACACCAGCGTGTCATTAACGTCAGTAAGATTCATCCTCTGGGAAACATTAATATTTATAACAGATTTTATGGCCATCTATTCAATAGCTGTTAGGATAAATCAGTGTGGATCAAAGTGGCGGACAAACAAAATATGGCTTAATATGACATTTATAGTCTTTTTGATGACATTTTGGAAACTTCAAGTCGCAAATATAACAAAAGAACTTTGCACCAACACTTAAAAAGGCTGTAAAAAGGGGGGGACTCCAGGTTGCAGGTTGTAAAAGGGAAATCATTGATGCTGTATTGTTTACTTCTGCTTCTATGACTTGTTTGTTATGAAGGCAGTAACAGAAATGAATGGACGTGAAAAATGTTATTCTTGCCGTGTTCAGGTCTGTGTAAAATGCAAAGCAGTCGTAGTGAAAGCTTCTTCCTTTATTGCAGAGTTTTACGTTACATGAGGGTCAACAGGTCAATCAGCCCTGATTCACTCTCTCTGAGTCTCTTTGGCTTTTATCAGCCATCATTTCTACATGCTTGCCCAGACAGAAAGCTGCCTTGAGGCGAAAAATCTGTATGCTTGGCTAAGTATCTGAAGACTGGACATTTTTCATTTTCATCCCTTTTTTTTCTTCCTCTTCTTCTTTTTTTTTTTTTCATAAAATTCTTGCAGCAAAGCCAGTGAAGGTTTCTGGGTGAAGTTTTCCTCTGTTTTAAGAAACATCTTGAGAGCCTTACGGACCATGTGTGGCAGCGCTGGTATTGTTTTGGGCTTGTGCCTGCTTAGTTTGACTCAATCCAAGGTGGATTAAGTGGGTACAGAGTGCATTTAATCATCACAAATACTCCATTATTTGAAACTTATTTTTGCAGCTTTCAGTGAAGAAGCGGACAAATGCAAAGGGAACAAAAAAACACTGCACTTTTTGTCAGTGTGTAAACAGAAAGCTGAAGCCTTTCGCAGCTCTGTTTCTCTTGGTCCATAGCGTTCAGATTCCACGTGTTTGCACAGCATGCGGAGCCCAGGTCCCGCCCACCGCTCACAAACACTCCTGCTGCTGTTTACCACGCTGGCAGTGGAGTGGAAGACTCCAGCCTGCCGGTCCACATGCCGTCTTATCAGCGGACACTCTCTCACAGCTCGTAAACATGTTTTGCAAAGGAAATTCTCTGGGAAAACACTGTTGTAACAGAGCCAAACATACGTCAGCTCATAAGTGTGTGTCTCCGATGAGCTGGTTTCATATTTGGTTGGCTGAAAGCAAGTCATGTAGATGGCATTTGCCTATGTCAGTTTACTATTATGGACTGAGCTTTAACAGATCACTGTGTGTGTGACCTGATTAGCCTGCAGGGTGACTTTCTCCCATGCTACTCTGCTCCTGGTCATTACAAAACATGACCCCGATGACATCATGCTGGAAGCCTTTTTTGGGGATTTTTTGGTTTCTCAGAGGCAAAACAGGTCCTACAGGAAGAATCTGTCTCATTGGTTGAGTTTAACTTTCAGAGACAGAACCAAAAATGAAAGAAAAGGGAAGTTAACAACAAGGACATGATGATAAAATGGGCCTGGAAAGCTAACATGCTGACTTCTAAGTGTGAAACTTTAATTTAAAGATTATTCTAATGGCTGTAGTTTCTTGATTTTTAGATGTTTGTTCTTTGAAAGCAACAGTTTGAAATTATTTTGGAAAAAAAATATTATGCTAAGAAAGTTCATACTAAGAAAAACAAGAGCTGAGACAGTTAGCTTAGCACAAAGCCTGGAAGCTAGCTTAGCTCTCAGCCTCTTCCCATTAAACCACAAGTTGTTGTTTTTAAATTTCTGTTTCAAATACAGAAAAGAAGATATATGTTTAATAAGTTTTGGACAGAGACAGACTGGTTGTTTTACCCTGCTACCAGTCTTCATGCTAAGCTAAGCTAACTTTGCACCACCATAGACTGATATGAGAACTAAAGATTGCTTGTTTCTGCTCTTTGTGTCTGTTTTCATATCTAGTTTACAGCAACATTTAGCTTTATGAGTGTGATATTTTAGTTTTAGCTGCATTTATGACAAAGCTTAAAGCACTATTTCAAATAACACAACAACAACCAGAGAACAGGAGCTTAAAAAAGGACACATCACCTATGTCTGCATAAGTGTCTCTGTCCTACCTCTGTGAGTCTGCATACCAAACCTACACACTCTTATTCATACATTTAAAACTTAAGTCTGAAAGATTCTCACGACTGTCAACCACATCAATCAGCCAGGAGGTATCAGTTCATTTGAAATGTGATCCAAGTCTTTTGTGTTGTTATGTGCAAGCTGAGTTCTTTAGATGTGAAAAACATCAAACCGACCTCGGGGAGTCACAGCAGCCTGGGGCCAAACATGTGAACGCTCATTGGTTTTGCAGGCCAATGAAATGCTTGCTGATAGCTAATATGCAAATCCTCAGTCTGAAAACAACAGTGTTACCTTTACTCCGCTTTGTATGTATGGAGTTTGCACGACCTTTAGATGTTAGGATGACGTGTTTCAACCAATGTGTACGACCTCAGGCTGTTTGAAGAGAAACCTGATGGTTTTTTTGATGCAGCTGTGGACTCTCTCTCAAAAGAGTCCATATTGCCTTAAGATTCGAAACTCATTCACTTTTTTTAATTGATGTCTTTGTACATGTATGTATTTGCCAGAGATCTAATCTTTTATTATTACGTAGTGATATTTTCTTGCACTGCGTGTCAGTTTTTGGGTGATCTGGAAGGAGTTAGTGCACTGTGGTTGTTATATTTAACTTATTTCTTAGTTTTCTGTGTATTTTAAGGTTCAGAGCGACATCTGGGAGAAAACCTGCTGTAGATTAAAGATATTATTGTATATATTTGTCTGTTTTTGTCTAAAGAAAATGTCATAAAAATCACATTTGGTGGTCTGGACTATCACCTGACATTGCTATCCATAGAGTCATTGGTCTAAAAGGATCACACTCTATCATATCCTTTATTTTTTATGTCATTTAATCCATCATCATCATTATTATTATTATCATGTAAAGCAGACTTGCTTTATGTTCTGTAACTATCCAAATCTCTTTAAATTCATGCCATCATTAAAATGCAGAAATCTATCACACACTGTTTTGCCCTCTGACACTTAATCCACTTCATGTCAGGAAACGCGATCTCTGCATGATATCTGAGTTTAAAGCACGACATTCTCCATCACAATCAAAAAACCAAAACACGCGAGGCCAGATTAGGAGTCATGGTGACTTTGATGCACACATACAGTCATGCACATAAACCCTGTCAGCTTATCCGTGTTTCCATCTGCATGGATCAGACCTTTACTGCCTGAGAGCAAACAAACTTTAAAAGACACAGAGCCGTAAAGAGATAATCACTAAGACTTTTACTACGTGTGATCACAGGTTGTTCTCTGGATTGCTGTGAAAAGACCCTGTAAAAATCTGTGTAAAAACCCTGCATTTTGGGTAATTTCCTGTTGTTTTGTTTGATGTTCTCAGTCTAAAACCTGCCGCACTTCTTCAGGTGAGAGGTAATTTGGTGCCACCTGTGCTCAGGAATTTGAACAAACACCACCAAACAGGCTTGACGTGAAAACGCCCTTCAGATGCAAAAAGGTAATCCAGAAAATGCACCAACCAAACCTGATCAGATGTTTTTGTGACGTTGCTAACATTCAGAGCTTTTAGAGCTGGAACTAATAACTGTCCTACGCAACATCTCTCAGCTTTCCTGCAGTGTTGAATCTGAATGCAGCTGTGTTTTTCACTGTAAACTACCATCCTGTTAACACAACCAGCATGACTGAAGAGCTCGTTCTTCTTTCTCTTGCTTCGGTTTTGTTGGCAGTGATGCTAACTGGTCCTCTGCAGTGGAGGCGGATGCTGTTACAGTGTGGAGTCAGTGAGACACTGATGCTAATGAGGCATTAGCTTAAGCCTATAATGCGGAGCATGGCAGTTTAACATTGAGGGCGGCCCTCAGCACACAATCTGACTCACTGGATTTGGGATGATACCACTGGTGACCTAAAAGCTACAAAACACACTTTCAAACCCAGACAGACAACCGTTACGATGTTCACCTGATGCATCAATTCATTGTTTGTTGTTCAATCATGCATGTAGCTGTTTAAACTTTTGATATTCCCCCTTTGGTTTCAGACAATTTCTGCCTTAAAAAAGCTTCAGTTACATAGAGTTTGTATAATTTTTTGAGGAATTATACTTTATTTCAGTCATGATATTAGATTGTTATCGTGTGCTGAGAAATTCACGATAACCATCTATAGAAAAGTGAAAAAATTTACAACTCTCAGTCAAATTTATCTTTGTGTTTATTCTTGTTTTGACAAATGAATTACATTGAGCCCGAAGCCATAATGAAGTGTACAGAAAGAGTAATTACACCTTTTTTTTTTCTGTTTTATGGTGGCTGCTGGCAACGAGCGTTAAGATGCTTTACTGCCACCTACTGCAACAAAAACAAGACAAAGGCAAACAAAAACTATTTAAAAAGGCGCTGTATTATCAACAAAATATTGTCTTTTTGTGTTTTTTAATTTCTAATATCTCGGTTGTCGTCAACACCTTTGGCTCAGAATATAAAAGGACTAATGAAAAGCATTTCTTTTGCCTGAGAAACTGAGTTCATGTTGTACAGCCCCTCCAGTTTACCCCCGAGTCCCAATCTTTTTCCCCTCTTTACATTCCTCTAATCTCATCTCTGTAAACGTATTAGTGAGGCTCATGTGTCTGCAGGAGACCGAAACCGGCACCTTTGCTGCCTCTGAGCCTATTCTCAGCCTTTAGGTTAAACAGCTACAAAAAGTGATTTGCGTCAGTGTGCATTAAAGCCTTAACACTCGGTGTAAAGCTTAAATGTGAAGGTACATGAGGGCCTTCTGTGTATTTAACATGAATGTAATCAGCTTGTTGCCTTGTAATGTTGGCTGTGCGTCCGTGTCCGCTTTGATGTTTCTTGAGCGGCAGCTCTGAGTCAGAGCCAAGCTTCGCCTCGGGGCACAATAAAGTTTATCTTATCTTATCTTTCCATTAGCGTGAGTGCGTTGAATTATTTCATGCTCATTCCTGTTAGACTCCAGGCTTTAATTGCATCTTTCCAATTCCTTTTAAACCCCAGATTCTTACAACCCCTTTTTTTTTCTAATCTTTCAGTGCTAAACACGTTGCCAAATGAGAAAAAACTCCAGCTTCTTGAAGTCTAACACAAACTCCTGGCATGCAAAGTTTCACTACCCACAGTTCAAGCCGCAGGACACGAGTAGAAAAATATATATGATGTCATTTAATATGTGTACTGATGGATGAGACTTTCATTTTTTCTGTCACTGTTGAAATTTAAAATAAAAAAAATCACTCATTGCCAAAATAAACCAGGTGAAATGAAAAGATTTTAGGACATATTCTTATTTCCTTTCTTGCTGACTTCTTCTGTTTGTGTGAAATCAGCAAGTTGTTTCTTTAGCAGCTGATTCAAGTAAACAGAAGGCTAAACTGGAAGTTAGCCTCCACAGTCTGCAGGTGTTTCTGGAGCACATGCTCTGTGGTCCCCGCAGTCTGAAAGCTTTGCAGAAATTCTGGGTAATTTTTCACTCAAAGTTGTAGTTTTTGGCTTTAGGTGCCACCAAGCAACTTTCATAGAAATAAATGGACCTGCTGCCTGCTACAAATAGATTTTTTCCTCCATAGATTTCTGTTCAGCAAGAAGAAAATCAGAGTCTAAAGGCAGAATCTGTTGACTTTGGAGGCAAAGAAAGATTTTTACAGACAAAGCAACTTGAGACAGAAAGAGAGCAGAGCAAGAGGAGCAAAGAGTGAGAGACTTGAGAGTGAAATACAGAATCTGGACACAAACAGACACACAAACAGACACACAAACAGACACACAAACAGACACACAAACAGACACACAAACAGACACACAAACAGACAGACAGACAGACAGATGGACGGACGGACAGACAGTACAGAGGACTCAGAAAAGACTGAACTCACACGCTGAACTTAAATACAAACAACACTGATGAGGGAACGAGAGGCAGGTGGAGGAGCTCAGGTGAGGAGCTGATTGGCTGGGGGGAAACGCTGGCAGCAGGGAGGGCGAACGAGGCTGACTGAGGACAGGTGAGGAGGGAAGGTGTTCAGGTGGAAAACAGGAGGAAACCGTGGACTAAAAACAACCAAAAAAATGCCAGAAAACAATAAAACAAAAGCATGAAACAAGGCATGAA
The DNA here is from genome assembly GCA_029814765.1 of Acanthurus leucopareius. Lineage (NCBI taxonomy): Eukaryota > Metazoa > Chordata > Actinopteri > Acanthuriformes > Acanthuridae > Acanthurus > Acanthurus leucopareius. The sequence goes on along the minus strand of JAQMCX010000041.1, from coordinate 11,923,518 downwards.
TCCTGCAAAACACAAGAGTAAAACATTATTAAAATTCCTTCTCCTCCACCAACAATTTCCACTATGTGCAGCAGCTCTCCAATATTTTCTTACATAACTGAAAAATTCTCAAGAACAATAAAAACTGAACAAGTCCTTTTTGGCGTGTTTGCATATTTCAGTCTTCCAAACATTCTTCCTGCATTCCTCAGCCTACAATGGAGACTGTTGCTGTACTACAGTGACAATTAACCGACTGAGCAAATGGATGCTTACAGTTCCTGCTAATTACTGAGCTTTCTAAACCATACAGATGTTAATGACAGCTTAAGTTTGTTTGCATGTGGGTCAGTGAGGCTCGGATCTGCGTCAGCCTGCAGCGTCTGGCTCTGCAGCCGTCGAGCTGGTGCCTCCCTGTTTTTGATTTTAGTCCTGGTGTTTGTTTACCTGCTGAGTGGAATGTGGAGTTATGTAAGGTTTAATCTATCAGAAAGTACATGTTCCTCTGTAACCTGGGCCACAGGGCAACACACACATACTGTACGCACACACACACACATATGGACGTTGACGCTGACTCACATGCAGACAAACAGCTTAATGATACGACCTGTGTCGCACACACTATATCCGACCTGCGCTCACGTAAAGAAACATAACGTTGTGTACACACAGCTAAGCTTTACGACACACGCTGCACACACCAGTGGTCTTCTGAGTGCGCTGTGTGTCCTGACGCGTGTGCTTTTATGACCAATAACCAGGCTTTTACGGTCACACAACACCGATAAAGTCCCACTCAGCTTACTTATGCTTCACACACACACACACACACACACACACATACACATACACAAACACACCTCAGGCATTGTTAATCAGAGTGTGTTGCCATTACAGTTTAGACTCCATCTATGGAAAATCCCTCTCATGTTTGCTAAAAACGCACAGCTGACGTGTTTCCTGTTATATGTTTGTGTGTTATTGACGTGTAGATGAGGTCAATATTTCTTTCCAAAGGCTTCTATTCATGGAGCCCACCCGGTTCAAACCGTGTGCTGCCCCCATGCATCTCCTCTGCGGCCTCATACTGGCGTGAAAATGGGTCAGACTGCTCGTAAGCGCCCTCAGAGAGTCTGTGACTCAAGATGTCGGGCATCAATGGGCCGTGGCTCGTAAGGTTTAAACAGGAAAAGTAAACGTCTGCACACAGAAAGCACACATGTGGAAAATATAAGAGAAAAACCAGTTTTAAACACAATAAAAGAAGTGTTTTTCCTTGTGTCAAGTGTTCTTGTGTAATATGTGGAACAGTACATTACATAACCTTATATTTGAGTAAGACAATTACTTGGAATTCACTATTATGTTAGTCTCAGGTTGAGGAATGTTCACTTTATACGGTCTTCAATGAGACTAGTTTTACAGCCACAAATTTGATTTCTTTTTCTGTGACAGGAGCACTTTTGAGGGGTCTGTTAGTTTAGTCACGCTAAGACTTGAGGCTGCTACTTTCCATAAACCTGTAAGAGTTTTGCAGCATGCACAGTAGCTTTATTCCACAGTGTTACCGCTCCCCATATGCCCTATATGAACTTTTCACCAGCAGCTGTCTGCAGGAGTTTGAAACTGGTCCCAATCCTATTAGTGAGACTGGGTTAGTGCCTATAGGAATCTTAGTCAGCAGCACAACAACAGCCACCGAACCGAGGTCACACCCGGGGCATGTTTGCGTGCTCAGCGGCCAAGTAAATCATCCGTCAAACATGCCAGCCACGAGGCTAAAGCTTACAGAGTAGGAGACACATTCAGAGGAGCTTAATGGAGAGCGGTGACACGCAAGGATGCTGCACCCAAAAAACCTTACAACCAACTCCAAAAAAAAACAGGGCTGTGCAAGAAACATACATATGTACTCTGTATTATGCAAAAAAACACACATGTAGTCAAATACAAAGAGCCACACAGCCATTAAATCAACAGCAAGTGCAGAGAAAAAGATGACCAGCACCATTTACTATGTATGCTGTGCCTCTCATAGTTATTGTTAGGCGAGTTTTGTATTTAAATATGAAACATATGCAGTTTTACAAAAAACTTTTCTTGATAATTACGCTGAAGTTATGATTTTAAAACAAAATCCTGGTTAAAGAGCCTCAAAAAAATGCTCTTGATGGCTTTGGACATTATGCTAAAAAAAGACCTGAGCTAAAACTGCATATCTCTGTTGATCCATGTTGAGGACAGGGAAATAAAGACGCCTTTTTCTCGTAATAGAGCTATACAAAGTCCCAGTGTTATTGGTGAGATAAGATAAAAATATAAGATTTTACTGTTATAGACCCAGCCCTGTTTGACCGCTTCGCTTACATAATTGTGTATGTTTTCGACTTTTAATGGAGGAGAAGTAGCTGATGTGTTAAATGTAGCACTGGCTCGGGAAACGTTCCCTAGGGTTGCATAAGTGTAAACATCCTCACATCCTTTAAAGAGCAGGATAGAGCTGCTAAAGTTAGCTTAAACTGTTATAGCATCACATTTTATCAAACAAAAACACCACAAAATAGGTTCGTACATTTTGGACATTTTAACCACCCGCTTGTATAAGAGCAGATAAACTTCCAGAAACATGTTTATTTAAATTAACCCTATCAAAGAATTTTGTTTTTTAAACCTTAACATTGGTACCTACTGCCAGTAAGCTAGTTAGCTGGATATGCTAACTGTTAGCTAACTTGAGAGCAGATAAACTTCCACACAGATTGAACCTAAACTAAATAACTTAGTTTTTTTTTATAGTAAATGTTTGGTTACTACTGCTACTTAGCATGTTGACTTGATATGCCAACTACCCGCTAACATGACAGCAGATTAGCACAGCGGTAAATACAACTTTTATTTCCAAAAGCCCAAATTATAGTGGCTAACTTATAGTTGGAGGATCATTTTTCAGGAGTGTGGATCAGTGAATGATCAATAATCACTTATAATAAAAGATAAACCATTTTACATTTGTTAATGAGAACAGAACAACAGCAAAAAGGATATTTTTCACAACCTGGCAGCTCAAAGGTTGCTAATGAATGGCTTAAAACTGTTTATGCAGCATTAGCCAATAACAAGAGGCAGTGAGTAAATTATTGTTTACAAACGACCAGATTGTTGTGGCTCCAGTGGCTTGTCGGATTATGCCAAGAGTCTCAGCTTGGCACCGCTCACCGAGGGCCAAAGTTTCAGCCTGAGGAAAACAAAACATGCCAGTAACACTTAGAAATAAACAACACAAACAGGAACATATTTGCAACTAATTAATGGTCTCTGCTGGCATGTTAAACGCTAGGTAAAAGATTTCAATCCTGCTCTGTCGTAAGAATTTTAAAAGAATTTAAATACTTGAATTAACACCTTTGTGGCTTTGGATCAGGATGATAAGAATATAGATAATAAATAGATTAATTAAGGTGAAGAGTCAACAGGAATGTAGCCACATAGAGCAACACAGTGCAAAGCTCACGTCCCATTTGACAGCATCTAAGATCAAACTTCAGAGCTTACTGTCTTGGCACCATTACTTTGTTTGACTCAAAGTTTGACTCCTGTGTCCAACAAGATGTCACACTCCCTCAGAACATTGCTCTGTCATTAATTTGAATGTTATGTAAAGAGTTGTTTTTGAGCAGAGCTCCGTATCTTAAAGCAGGGCCGGTGATAGCGCGGCATTACATAAGATGCATCAGAGGGTGCTGTGTCTTGTTGTGTTCTCCGTGGTTGCTGTTTGGCCGCCGCCGTGACATGTTAACAGTTAACAGCGACCCTGCTGGACGGGAGAGCGGTTATCACTCAGAAAGCTCTATCAGTCGGTTCAAAGAGTTCAGAGAAACACTTTGATAATTAGACTCCAACACACAACAATTACAGCGGTCTCAACATTCAGATAACAGCGTGATCAATAATATGACCTTACTGGAAGTGAAGCCTGATGATATAATATGATATGTAAGTGCATGTTTCAGGTTCAGAGTCTCCCTATGAGAACACATGGGACACTTCAATTAAAGCACTGTGAGGCATTTAAAATGCACTTAAAGTCTAATCTCCTCCTCTGAAAGAATGCAATCATGCAATAAATGTGAATGTGACTTACTGTATATGTTGATGCACAGCATTTTCTTGTAAATAACATGAATGCATGCTATATTTTCAAGTATTCAGCTGATATGTTCAAAGATGAGTGCAAAGGTGGTTTTTATTTAGGTCAACCTAGATTGTATACATGCATAACTGGTGTGGCCTGAAATGCTTTTTTGCTTAGTCAGAGGAAAAAATATCATGAGAGATTATACCAACATGAAGCGGTAGATTGTCCCCTCAACCGCACCTTAATGTTTGTACTGCAGAGATCCTGCATGGTTCAGCTCAAAGGGTCTATCAGGTGCAGGGCTGTAATAACCCACTTGGGAGTTCAAAGGGCAAAAATTATCAGGAGACCCCCTATTAGCATAGGGGGTCTAGCATAGCAACATGATGACTTAAACATTTAGTTCAAAGCTTTGCAGTGTCGACAAGCTTTGTTTGTGTCTTTTTTGTTCTCATATTAGACATGCAGAAATGTTAAAGTCACCAGTCTTGCACCTACTGGGCTTTTCATTCAGTCCAACACAACTGGGGCACCAGGACAGATGCCCAATTTGGTAATCCAGCCTTAGTCAGCATATTAGCTTTCAACAAAAGTAGCTGTAGTTTATAGAGGCAGAATGTGATTTTCATTAAAGTTAATTTTGTATTAAACAGAGGGTACCTGGATAATGGTTAGGGATGGGACAGATGGATATCCTATTTAACGTAACAGTTTCCTGGAAAATAATGTTTTGAAAGGTACAATACAGGCATGGCCCTGCCCACACACACCACTATAATTTAGGATTTGAGTTAAGCTCTCTAAAACATTACCTGCATTACACTGTCGTCTCATAAAATATATGGCATACACATCATATTATAAGAGTAATCATGTACACTGTGCTGGCCCCATAATAAGAAGTTACTAAAGACTGAAACCATCAGTTGTGCTTGAACAATAACTCAGATTTCTAGAATATTCTGTACATTTATTTCAATTTTATTCCTCTTTGATTTCAGGTGGGATCATTACTTTTTACACAGGTGGAAACATTTCACAGAGACTTCTATTACACGTGACCAACATGCTGAAAGCCAATTTGAACAATATACTGTACATACTGTACAACAAGAGAGCTCCATGTTTGTTTAGAAGACAGGTAAGTCTGGTTTGTAGATGACAATGACTCATTCAGATGTCAAATAAACGTGCTGAATGGTGATTTTCTATGTAATTGTGAATAGAAAGATAAATTATGTGCGGTATTACACAAGGTGTCATGAGTTTTAGTTGCAGTAAGCATGTTTACATGGTGGCTTTTGCTGCTGATGCTTTGGTTTCTTGATAACAGAGCTGCAACAATTGATTATTTTCCTCCTCTACTAATCTTTAAGGTGTTTTCTTTACTGACTGATAAACTGTTTAGTCTATAAAATGTCAGAAAACACTGTAAAATGTGCATCGCATGACTATACACATCTTGCTAGGGGCCAATCAAAAAATAAATAAATATTTTCATTTAACTATAAAAGATCGCTTAAAAACAGTTCCTTTTTAGCCCTTTAATCAGAAGTGTCATGACTGCAATATTGTTTTTATGTTATTACCACATTTAACTGAAATATTAAATTTGTGGATCAATCACATCAATAATAAGTACGGCCAAGGCTGTGAATAATAAGGCACAAGGGATGCATTTTAGAAAATATAAGAGGCCAAAGAACGGTGCCCTGAGGCACACCACATTCCACAGCATTTAGAGAAATATAGCTTCCACTCTAGACTACAAATTCTGTCTATGACAAGTGAGAGGAGAGCCAGCCAAATGCAGATCCTGATATGTTGGGGGCCTAAGTGAATAAATCACGATGGCGTGATCAGTGGTGTCAAAAGCAGGTCTTAAATTTAACACCAGCAAAATGGGAAACTGCCAGTTCAGAAAGGCTTAGGTGTCAGTGGAAAGACGCGTGGGTGAGAGTGTATGGCATTAAGCCGACACCTCCCTTCACACACAAATCTACCAGGCTGTTAATGGACCCAGCAACGGGTGTTATAGGTCTCTGTGGTTTAATTAGACCCAGTGACACCTGAGCCTTTCTAAAATGGAGCTAATTTAGCTAAATGTAGTGATATTTGACCACAATAGCACACACATAGGAGGAGAGGGGAAGAGAGTTCCTGTTTATTAATGGCTAATGTCCTTAAAATGTCTTTTATGCAGCTGTGGTCTGGAGAAAAAAGCTCCATGTGGTCGGTAAAGAAGATCACCAACATTATTTGTATCTGTAATCTACCTATAATCTACACTTTTCCTTTTTTTATTACATGCTCATAATCTAACCCTGACCTTCTTTGTGAATCCACCTGCTACACTTTGTAACTGCAGGGACTTGTTATCTCTCGGCTTCACACAAACCAAGGCCGAGACGGGGTCACCAAAAGGCTGCATCGGTGACCTCTCCAACTCTCTGCTATTATATCACATGATGTAACCGAACAAGACCTTCGCACAGGTCAGCTGGCCGTCCAGCCAGCCTGATGAAAACAGAGAACGGTGAGGGATTATATCGGAAATTCAATTTCATAACAACGGAGAGGGAGAGCTGTTATGACACAGCATGTTATGACAGAGTGAAGGGGGCAGACAGACAGACAGACAGACAGACAGACAGACAGACAGACGGACAGATAGACAGACAGCCATTAAACAGGTAAAAAAAAAAAGAAAGAGGGCAGATCACAGTGAGGAATGGCAGTGATGTGTGAAGCTGATCTAATTTTAGTCGAAGGTCACTGGGTACTGTCTGGCTCACCATGCCAGCCGAAAAAAAAGAAAAAAAGAAAAAAGCCCTGCACAATATTTTGTGCTCTGCAATTTAGGTGAACAGGATCTCCCTGTCCTCATCTCTCCTGACATTTGTGTAAGATTATGTGGTGAGGAGTTCAATCGGGCCTTGAGGCGGCCATGCATCAAAAGCGGCTTTGGCAAGCGTGCAAGGTTTTTTTTTTTTTTTCACTCTGTTTATAAAACAACTGCTGGGAACGCACATTAGGCACCGTGCGATTGGGTACATGCTGTACTGAAAACACACACACACACAGGCACGCTGTATTTGTGTTGGTCGGCAATGTATGTCAGCTATAGCTCTCTGACCATCACTGACAGCTGGCGTGCTACACCGCCTGATACCAAACATACATGTCATGCCTCATTTTACAGTAATCTGCAGGGAATTCAGCAAATTAGATAAGGTATGCCTTTATTGACTGCCAGAGGGCAAATTTAGGTGTTGCAGCGGCGCAAGATCAGAGGGGTGCGGATAAAAAGAAGAAAAGAGAGGGAATGGAAGTACAAATAGACACTTTACGAGAGCAATTCAAGTGAAAATTACATGGCAACAATATTGTATGTGAACATTACGCACGACTCGTGTGCACAGTGTTCTAATACGAAACAGCAAAGTCAGCAAAGTGTAATAGACGAGAAACTTTGTAGTGCCGAACAACAGAAGATCAAATATAAGACAAAATATCACGTATATCATCTAACATTTTTTTTATTTATATGTAAGAGTTAGAATTATATAATAAAAACTACTAGCACATGTACTCTATGATACAATAACTGAACTACAACCCAGAGATTAATCATCCAAAAGCTTAAAAGGTCTATTCAAGCTTTTTCACATCACACTTAATGGTGCTGATATATCCTGAATTTTCATCCCTATACGAGTGAAGCTCCACGCACACTGGATCCTATATTTCCCATGATTCAACCCCACAACGTCTCTTCATTACACCCTGCCAGTTTGAGCATCTTTTAACACTTCCAGTCACAATTTTCTGTTTAAAAATTTAATGTCTCAGGACCGTAACCTCAATGACATCACTGCGAGATCATCAGTTGTTGTTCTCAGACTTCAGAACAACAAAATACATCATACAACATGTTCCCATGCTGAGAATTACTCATCATGACCAGCAAACTGATCCAGATGTGTAAAAGGAGTGAGGTACTCCCTGTTCAAATCCTCCTCGTCTCATCTATTTCAAGTTATTTTAATCTTTTGATGTGTAATCTACCCAGGAAAGTCTATATTAGCTTTTCCCTTTCGTCCTTTATGAAAAAGTTGAATAATCAGTATGAATAATCAATGGGAAGCCTTTTGCCAGACAATGTGTCATCAACCAGCAGGGGACAGGAAGTGTTTACGACTGTCTCTGCAGCCACGCATCACCACCAACTCAGTACGTGGTTGCTGATGCACCGCTTAATCATCGGCCATGTCAGAGGAGGGATTTTAGCTCTATTGCTCGGCCCAATTCTCTCTCCTTCCCTCGGTGCCTCCATGCCAAAATCTCACTCAGTCCTACACCGACCCACCCCCGTCCTCCCTCTCCTCCTCTTCTTCCTCCCCCCTTTCTCTCTGAATCCCGGTGCGAGCTGATGCATGCCACGGAAGCAGTGACGTCAGTTGTTTACTGTCTTGTAGGCCGTAGCTCGTTGTAGTGCAGCAGCACATCCAGCAGGGCTTATGTAACTCCACTGCCTGCTGCATGACAGCATGACAGGCTCATACTGCAGAGGTGGTGGTGGTGGTGGTGGTGGAGGAGTGAAGGAGGGAGGGAGGGGGTCTTATGCTACAGCCTGCGTGGCATCATCACCCACTACTCCTGCATAGCATGCACACACTGTACACAGACATACAGTATAAACAGCCATCCAGCCAGCTTGCTTTCCCCTCCGCTGCACTGCATTGTGTTTGAAGTGAAAACACAGCGGGTTCACTGCTGGAGCACTAATAGTAGCTCCGAATGGACCTCCTCCCTCCCCACACATATCCCACAATCCTCCTCTGCAGCAGTAGCAGCAGCAGCGGCAGCGGCAGCAGACAGGTAAACAACTCTGGCTGGCGTGTGACTCAGGGCTCGGTGCTGCACAGACACAGGTCGCCCCCTGTTGGAGACAGGAAGCAACAAACAACACCAAATTTGGTCTGACAGTTGAAGTGAGGAGCAGGAGTCTGTTTTGTTTTTCAGAAAAAATTGAAGTAATTTTACTAGAAAATCCACAGTTATCCTCAATTTGGTTGTCTGTAACCCCAGTGAACCAAGGTTTTACACTATTTCCTTTTGTTAATATTTCTAAAAATGTTCTTTACCCCTAAGAAAGAGATGTTTTATTAAATCCCTGTAGGATAAAAACCCCTGTCTTTATGGTAATCTCCAGCATACAGTCACTTCTCCAATACAGTCAGCAGGATTGTGCCATTATGTGCCATATACTATTATTATGGATAATGGCACTTTCTTACATCAGTTGTATGCAGATGCAAGAAAATTTGTGGGTTTTAATTAATATGAAGTATTTATCGACATGTATAACCTCTTCAATTAAGAGATTTTTTATTGTGTGACAGCAGCATTTTACTATATTGTCATTCATTATCTGTTCATACAACAGTCTCTGCTTGTGTCAACACAAGGAGTTATGGTTGTTATAAAAACACACAAAAAATAACAGCTTGTACACAGAATGTTTTTTTGAAGAAGCAGAAAAATATCAAGAGCTGTATTTTGTTTTTATGTGTGCTGTGTTCATTATAGCAGTCAAATAAATAACCAGTGACATGCTTTATTGATCCCTGAAGGGAAATCTCTCCACCCGCGCAAAAAAACACACACACACACACACGCATGCACACACACACAGGTCAAAGATTAGGTCATTGACTGAGCAGCACCTCTGGCATAAAGGAGAATCACGGTGTCGCTCAAAGACACTGAAGCTGCCATCCAAATAAATGATTAAACCGCACAAAATAACTAAACCAGTCAAACAAATACGAGGGCGGAGAAATCCTCAGAGTCCTCCTGGGTGTCAAAAGTATCCGAGGCCTTTACCGACATAGATTACACAAGCGCTGATTGGAAACAAGACATCACTGGAACTATTTGGCGTAACTTCACAAGCAACGGCATGTATTTGGAATTACACCAGCTACCACTTAATGGCATCTGTGCCAAAACAAGTTTGTAATGGAAACAAAACACAAGGTTAAAAGGGGTGAAGATGTTGTCCAAACATGAGCAGGAAACGAATATGTTTGTGCAACCTCAAATGACCAAATCCATTATATTTAAGCACAGTAAAACAACAACATCATGTTTACTAAAGATGTCTCTGTTCATACGTCAGGGTTATTTATATTTTATGCATGTGGCGGGCTTGTTTGGTCCACTTGTTTTGTTCCAGCTGTTCCAGAAACCAAATTGCATGTGTTATCATGGGCATCGAGGTGTCTCCTGCAGCTCTTATCATTTACCAGAAAATTGCCCAAACCTCAGTTTACAGGCAGCAGAGAGTAATGTTGAGAGCGTCACTAACTTTTGCCCTGTAATGCATCTTTCTTTCACCTTAGTTCCTGCTGAGTTTTCGTTGATTTTGCTGCATTACATGAAACACATCATGTTATCCCAGTATAACATGTTTTCCCTTAAAGGAATACCAGGAAACCAGGATTATTTATTTTCTAATAACTGTACGACTGGATTAATAATCAGTTCATCATTCATGGTTTATGATATGTCATGAATACTCTAAATCCTGAATCATTTAGAAATCTGTAAAACAACCCCAGGCCCATCTGTCTTATCCATATAACCATGCAGACTGTTGGGAAGGTTAACATAATGCTGTAATACTTCCCTCAAGAAGAGTAATCTGATCCAAATACTGTACATCTTATGTAATCATTATAGTAAAGATAAGGAACGCCTTCATGTGGACAACAAGTATGCATTCCTTATCTTTTACTTCCAGCTTACTACTGACTTACTGGCTTTAAGCCTTTGATGGTAAACAACCTCATTGACTGCACCTCCTCAGCACTGCAGCGTCTCATTATCGCCCTCTGCTGGTGGATGTAAGAGCGGCAATATCATGTTGACAGGAGATTTTTTTTTTACTTTTATTAGATTATGTTTAATCTCAAATTGATCACAAATAGCTGACGTTTTGCTTATTTAAATCAAAAACATTGGAAATGGTTTTTGGAGTCTTGTATCATCAAACGTGTATGACAAATTAATTATCAAAAAAAATCATTCATACTGGTAAGAAAGTTCAGACCAAATACGCAAAAAAATTACAATTTAGATTGTAAAGTTTAAAATTCACGAGACTACATTATATTTATTTAAACACAAAACTTACACACATTAGTCAAAGGTATAAAAACATCGTCAGGAACAAAAGTTCCGGTCTTGTTTCGAGGGGAAGGTCTTCCTTGAAGTTCCAACTTCGAGTTAAAGGAAGTGGTGAACATGTAGCTTACTGAAGAAGTCTGACAGAATAAAAAGAGAAAGGTAACATTCAAATCCGATATATTTAGTTATTTTTCTGACATTTATCGTTTCTCTTCCGCAAAATGAGCTGAAGAACAGCATTTCCTCCTTCGGTTTGTTTTCAAAATGAAAGCTCAACGAACAATTTAATATTTCATGTTTCGTTTTGAATTGAATATCCCATTTGGCTGCTGTTAAAAACACAAGATTATTCTTAAATAATGTCTTGTTTGTCTGTAAACTTATGTGGACAGACACAGTTGAACAACACAGCCGTCGTACTACAACAGATACTTTTATTTTGAAATTGACCTAACCGGAGTTGGACTAAACCGGAGTTTTCAGCAGAATAAACTTTGAAATAAAGTCTTTAAACGTACTATTAGTGGCTAATTTTAAATACAGATGCTTTACTTCATATGGCTCTTCAGCTTGGTACTAAATTAAGAAGTTACCATCATGTTTAAACAGCTTTTATTCTTGTTTTCAAACCTGTTTGCTGCCGTCAGTCTTGTTCCCAGACTTGTCACAACATGTCAGGATCAGTGATCTGCAGCTCAGAGGGATAGTTGAAAAATAGATTTTTATTGTTAAATTAGTTTGTAGATTTGCTTCCTAAATTTAGATTATTTAGGCCGAGTATCGTCTTGTTTAATAGATGACTCATTTTGTTTCTCAGTTGTCTAAAAATACCTTCAGAGGACAGGTGTTGTGGTCACATTTGGGAAGTTGGCACCATAAAAATGTTTAGCCTACTTGTTTGAAAAGTGCTACTTGAAAATAAATCAATAATCTAATAAGGGGCTGATGATTTTTTTTGTGGATAGAATAACCATTAAATCTTCATTTGAATTATATATTTACGGGAAAGAATTAGCTGTTTCCACACTGCAAAGTACATCATGTACCTGCCTACTCATATGATTTTGTTTGGTATGTTTTACAGATTTCATAATGGAAGGAGCTTCCAAAGGTAATGCAGCAGGTGAGCCCACTGTTGCTGCTCAGGTTCCTTTCATTCACCTGTGCACCACTTTAGAGAAAATCCAGAAGTCTAAACAGCGTCCAGATAAAAACAAGATCCTCGGGGATTTCATCAGGTCATGGAGGGAGTTTCACACTGCTCTGCACAAGGACAGCCCCAAAACCACAGACTCATTTTACCCCGCCATACGCCTCATCGTCCCCCCGTTTGAACGAGAGCGCATGGCGTACGGCATCAAAGAGAGCATGTTGGCTAAACTCTACATCGATGTGTTAGGCCTCCCAAAGAACGGCCCAGAAGCTAACAAGCTGTTGAACTACAGAGCTCCAACTACGTCCCAAGGAGAAGCTGGAGACTTTGCCGGCATGGCGTACTTTGTCCTGAAGAAACGTTGCACCAGTCAGGGAAACCTCAGCGTCAAAGACATCAATGACTTTCTGGACTCTGTGGCTCTGAACAACGCCAGCAAGCAGAAGGATCTTGTAAAAAAGAGTCTGCTGCACATCATCACTCAGAGCTCGGCGCTCGAGCAAAAGTGGCTCATCAGGATGATCCTGAAGGACATGAAGCTCGGGATCAGCAAAGAAACCGTTCTCCAAGTCTTCCACCCAGACGCTGCTGACTTGTACAACGTCAGCACGGACTTGAACAAAGTGTGCCAGCAGCTCCACAACCCCTCTGTGTCTCTGAGCGAAGTCTCCATTGAACTCTTCTCTGCCTTTAAGCCCATGCTGGCAGCTGTGGCCAACATCCGCAACGTGGAGAAACAGATGGGAAACAGCTCTTTTTTCATCCAGACCAAGCTGGATGGGGAGCGTATACAGCTGCACAAAGACGGAGATGTTTACAAGTACTTCAGCAGAAATGCCTTTGAATACACTCAGCAGTTTGGAGGGTCTCCTCTGGAGGGCTCACTGACACCTTACATCCACAACGTCTTCAAAAGCGACGTCGTGAACTGCATCCTCGACGGTGAGATGATGGCCTACAACCCGACCACGGAGAGCTTCATGCAGAAAGGGAGCAAATTCGACATCAAGAGGCTCATGGACGACTCGGAGCTGCAGACGTGCTTCTGCGTGTTTGACGTGTTGTTGGTCAACAACCAGAAACTTGGCAAGGAAACTCTGAAGAAGCGCCACGAGGTCCTTCAGACAGTTTTCTCCCCGGTTAAAGGACGGATGCACCTGGTGCCAAAGACGGATGCCAGAACTGTGCAGGAGGTGGTGAATGCTCTGAACGACGCCATTGACAGCAGAGAGGAGGGGATCATGGTGAAGGACCCTTTATCCATCTACAAACCAGACAAAAGAGGGGAGGGCTGGCTGAAGATAAAGCCGGAATATGTGGACGGCCTGATGGATGAGCTGGACCTGCTGATTGTCGGTGGTTACTGGGGGAAAGGGAGACGAGGAGGGATGATGTCCCACTTCTTATGTGCTGTAGCAGAAGCTCCAAAGCCTGGCGAGAAGCCCTCAGTCTTCCACACTCTCTGCCGCATCGGCTCTGGCTACACCATGAAGGAGCTGTATGAGCTCGGTTTAAAGCTAGCCAAACACTGGAAAGTCTATCGGAAAAACGATCCACCGGCATCCATCCTGTGTGGGACGGAGAAACCAGAAGTTTACATCGAACCCTGCAACTCGGTCATCATCCAGGTCAGAGCGGCTGAGATAGTGGGGAGCGACATGTACAAAACCAACTGCACCCTGCGCTTCCCCAGGATCGAGAAGATCCGAGATGACAAGGAGTGGCACCAGTGCATGACTCTGGCAGAGCTGGATCAGTTCCGCAACAAGGCTTCGGGAAAACTCGCCTCCCGACACCTTCGCATCGATGACGACGAACCGCAGAAGAAGAAGCGCAAACAGCCAGCCAAACCCAAGAAGGTGGTCGGGATCATCGACCACTTCAAGCCCCAGGATCTCTCCGGGGTTAAAAAGGAGACGGATATGTTTGAGGATGTGGAGTTTTGTATCCTGAACGGCACCGAGGATCATCCCAAGGCCGAGCTGGAAAAGGGTGTCGCCAGGTAACATGGAAAAGTCCTTTTGTGTTGTAGTTTGGAGTCATTGCTGCTTAACTTGAACATAGCATGAAGATTATCAGCCTCTTAGGAGCAGAAGAACGAGCTGTGAGCACAGCGCTAATGTAGTTTTTACCTTTTTAAGTTTAATTTTGCTAACATGTTAACAAAACATGCATTTTTTTAGCTCTGTTTTCTCTCTGCACCGACTCCTGATGGAAATATTGAGCTCCTAAGCTGCTCCACATTGTTCAGCAATTTTTCCTGTCTGTTGTTTGTTACTGAACAGGGAGCATCAGGTTGGTTTTATTAGAGCTGAAAAGTCTGAAAATGGCATTGATAAGAGCTGTAAGAAAGATTTAAAAACACAGAGAAGTTGTAAAGATGCTAAAATGCTCCATTATGCTGAGAGGAGCTGCAGCGTTGGATGATCATTCACTCTGAGCATCTTCCTTTACATCACACATAGTCCTTTGATTGGTTTGTCAATATGAAAATATTGATTATAGCTGCTTTTAATAATGAAACATCTGGCACAAACTGATCACAGCTGTCGTTTTCTCTTCAGTTGTGGAGGAATCGTCGTCCAAAACCCAGGACGTGACACCTACTGTGTGATCGCCGGCGTGGAGAACATGCGAGTGAAGAACCTGATCTCATCCGGCCAGCACGACGTGGTGTGGGCCGCCTGGCTGCTGGAGTGCCTGGACCAGAAGGAGGTGGTCCCATGGCAACCATGTCACATGATCCACATGTCGCCCTCCACCAGAGAGCACTTCGCCAAGGAGTACGACTGCTACGGTGACAGCTACTTCGTGGAGACGGACGAGCAGCAGCTGCGGGAGGTGTTCAGACGCATCGGCAGCGTCGACGCGTCGGCTGCCGTGAACGTCAGCCAGGTGGAGCAGCGGTACGGCTGGGAGGACCTTCAAACCAGCATGTTCAGACCCTACAAGGTTTACATGGACTGCTACGCCGACATAGGAGACGCCAGCACCATCATACCTGCCACCTGTTTGGACATCAGGGCGCTGGAGTTTCGCTACCATGGCGGGACGGTGGTGCAGAAGCTGGAGGAAGGAGTCTCTCACGTGGTCATCGCAGAAGAAACGCGACTTCTGGCTTTAAAGACTCTGAGACGCTGCTTCAGGAAGAAGTTCAAGATCGTCAGAGATTCATGGGTGATGGATTCAATCAATGAGGGGTCTCTGATGAATGACACTGACTACTTGGTTTAAAAAGTCCTCACAGGCGTGAAGCTAACACTGGAGAACAATCCTCTTAAAGGTCGCGTCTTTATTGATATCTGATCAGATTAGGAAGAAACTACTGAACAAAAGCTGAAAAACAGTCAAAAATCAGCATTAATGGTTCTACATTAATGTGATTAACATCTAACACTGAATTTATTTTGCTTCTCAGGAGTTTACGGCAAACTTAATTTTATTTTGTGTGCTATTTACAGGTGATTAAGGCTGCTTATTATTTTATTATCAGTTTTAAATTGATTGGTGGTGGAAGTCAGGAAAGCTGTGATTGGTTTTTACAATTTTGAAAGTGAGATTTTTATTATAACGTACTCAAATCCAGAAGCTGATTCACATGTGCTCCTTAAACATCCACATCTCATGTCAAGGAGAAAAACTGCTTTGATTAACCAGAACTGAGAAATTTTATTTTAAAAAATGATGTAAAATTCTTGGTAGTATGAATATTAAAAGTAGTTTTTAAAAAATTGGAGTGATGAGAAAAAGTCTGATTGCTGTTCTGAGTCTGTAACAGTTTGCCTTCTTGTTGTTTTTGTGCCTTTTTTTTTTGTTTTTATGTCTGTTTAATTACACATCAAGTGCAACTCTAATAAATATCCTGAAGTGGGTTAAAAATCCAGGAAGGATTGTTGTGACTGGAGTGAAAAAAAAAAAATTGGTTTTCAGAATTTGTAATTAACTGAAGTGGAGCCTGTGTGCGAAGCGATGGCCTTTGCCTCGGCTCTTCGGGGTGTCGTCAGCTGGCGGAGGGAGACCGAGGGACACCACAGGGGTACGTTAAAACCGGTTCAGCTCAAGGCTCTCCAAAAAGATTGTCTCCGTGTTTTTCCTGTCTTCAAAAATGTCACCGAAACGCCTCGGGACGCATTGATATGTTATAACCTTCATTGCGTGTGTCCCTCGGGTGCAGGTAAACCGCCTGTGGTGTCCTGGGTATTGTTGTGCGTAAATGCCGCTTGAATACATTGCAAAAGCAAAAATGATGAGGTACCTGTTCCTAATCATGTACTGGGAAATAATGGCCCTCACTGACATGTTGTAGTTTTCCCTGCAGGGCTCGAGTTTCTGTCATTTTTGCATCACTTTTGAGCACTTTTATTGAAATTTCTCAGTTCAGGAGTTGTTATAGATGCTCAACTTTGATCAGAAACGAGATAAAAGCATGAAATAGTTGAGGGTAAAAAGATATTGTGCCCCTGTAAGCATTCTGTAACCTGTCGCCCACTCTGGACTGTTTCCACGTGATGCAGAGTGGGTGTTTGACTGACAGCCTTTAATTAGAGACACTCAACCAGTGCTTATTCCGGTGTGGCTTTGTGCATGTGATGCATTGTGTCGCTGCAGCTTCACTGTCGGTCTTGCAAAAGTGGCAGGAACAGATTATCAGTCATCTGGAGATGAAAACAGCAGCCGTGCAAACAGCCGCTGAAAGCTAGCATTGCAGAATTACCATGTCCTAATGGGATAAATGGTCTAATTAGGGGCGGCCATAGCAGTCGAGGAGACGGAACCAGTGAGCACGCCGGACACAAGCGGAAACAAATGGTTCGGAAGCAGCCGTGAGACATCCAGCGGCTGCAGGCACTCAGCTGAAGTAAATGAGCTCCTGTAGAGACCAAACAGAGGCTCGTGGCTGCAGGGAAGGTTTGCCTGCAGCAATTAGCTCAGCCCACCCTCAACGAGGAAAATCAGTCAGAAAATAACAGAATCAAGATCCATTTTGTGCCTCATAAATAAGTGGTCACTTCATCAACATTAATTAATGATTGGCCAACATGTTAATAGCTAAAATATCAAATTTACAGCCTTGCTAACTTTGAACTTTGACACATTTTCAAAAGCAACTTGCTTAAAAAACATTTGGGAGTCGGAAAGATTTTATTTCCCAAAGCTGTTTTCCACAGTGGAGTTCAGGACACGCAGGCGCTCATCAAACAAACAGGATGACATGAGGTTATAATGAAATCTAAAAGGTGTTTCATCAGAGTCAAGCTGTTTCCTCCCACTTCCAGTCTTTATGCTAAGCTAAGCTAACATATTCTGGCTCTGGCTTCATATTTATATTCAGCATACAGACATGAGAGTGATGTCAATCCTCTCATCTCACTCCAGGCAAGAGCACAAGTGTATTTACTCTAAAACAAAGCAATTTCATGCTTTTGGCCCCTTTTTTTGCTGGTTTGTACAGACAGTTGAACCAAAGAGGCCTGAAAAGATAAAAATTCTCCCTGTAATTTATAAAAATTGCTGATAGTTACTGGATAAAAGCAAATACTGTGCCTGTTTCTGGACTATTTCCAGATGATGTGGAGCGGCTGACTAAAACTTGAAATAAAAAAGCTTAAAAAAAACACAAGTGTAGCTTTGTGTTGCATTAATAAAGCATGTTTCCTGGTTCCTGTCCTCATATAACCTTTAGATGAGAAAACTAGATGAATTAAAAGGTTCATATTGTGATTTTAGTTGCATATTTTTAGCAGACAAGTTCAGCCTCTTTATCGTGTTAGTGCAGGACATTTCCACAGCATGGTGTCAGACTTCTGAAGTGTTTCATCCATTTCATTACTGTTACAAAATCTACTTGCAGAGACTCCTTTGAATGAGGTAATCCATCACAATAAACCTCATGTCAGCTTTAATTGTTGTCAAACTCGTCTCTCAGTGGTAATGGAGCTGTAAGCTGCCATTGACTTAAACATCTGCACTGTCTTAATGTGCAACAGGAACACAACGTTGTCAAAAAATAAAAAAGGATGTTTCCTTTTACAGGAGAAACCTCAGAGTCTCTGCTGGTTGATTTTTCACAGATATAAACAAGAACAAGTGGCTGCCAGGAGAAATTCATCCAGATGTTTGAAACACAACAGCAGCTGGAGCTCATAAACAGCAGTGGCTCTATTATAAAAACAGGAAAAAAAGCTTTGGTATGGTCCTTTAAAGAGTAAACAGGCTCCTGTCTTCTGATGAGAGCATCTTCCCTGAGGAGGAAACCAGGTGAGGACCAACTTGTCTGGCTGCTCTTTTGTCAAGTCAACAACAATAAAGACTATAAAGGTCTATTAGTGGGATTTTTCAGAATAAAACAGTTATTGCAGCTCTCCTTATCCCTCTCTCAGGTTTTTATTGCTCATGTTTTGTTTTTTAATGGTTTTAGACTCCCTTTATATTTTCTACTTGAGGTCTAAATCAGTAAAACGTCATTAATTTTGGAGGATGACATCATCTTTCATTTTGAAGTCACATTTAAAACATTTCTGGTGACACTTCAGCTGACTCTATTGGACTTGACGCACCTTGGTACCGAGGGATGCGGCGACTGCGGTGCGCGCGCATAACGTCAGAGACGGAGATGTTTTGCCAAGTTGGCAAAATTCGATAGCAAAACACCGGAAGTAAGGCAACTTCACTTTCAAAATAAAACGCAGTAGGTATGTCAACACAACATATCTGTTTGTTAATTGTTAGAACTCGTTATAAAGTAGATTTTTGTGATTTAATAACCATTAAATGAGTTTATTTTTTCTCTACATTTTTGAGCCGAATGGTGCGCATTTTAAAAACAGCTAACCTTCTACATTTTTGTCTATTTCTGAAGATTTAAAATGACAAATAAGAGAAAAAATTAATTTCAAAGGAAAAAAATAAGTTGGATCCCGTTTAAACCTGCATCACTGACTTCAATCAGGAGGTCGGGACCCCCTTTAAAAAGTCTCAAGATACATCGGTGGGATTCAAAAAGGGTAAAGAGGACAAAAGTAAAAAATATTCTCTGTCACATAAAAGTATGCTTGTCTTCTCTAACAATTACCACCACAGATATCTGTGACACAAAGCAACACAAGTCAGCTTGGTACATTTATTTTAAATGACACCACCGGAAATGCTGATGGTTATTGCGCCTGATTTGACGCAGCTTCCTGCAAACACACACCGTCTCTTGGCGAACATGGCGGCAACTTGACAACGGCAGCGAGATGAAGACGGTGAGGGCTTGAAAAAGAAAAGAGGTCTGTTACAGGCTGCAGGCCTATCCGCCGACACAAAGGCAGACAGCTTCGCCATGTTGGAAGAGGATAGCGCCCTTGTCCCTGTACGACCGAGGCCGGGGAAAACGTAAACGCGTCGGTGAGTGTTTCTAAAAACGGAGTCGAGGCTACGCAGAGGAGCGGAGCGGCGCGGCGCGGAGCTCAGGGCGGACGGTAGGACAGCGGCTTCACCGGTCAGCCATGGAGGATGCGGCCCGCGGTCGACAGCGTCTAGTTTGCCATCCGGCCCACGCTCATTTTAATGGGATTTACCGCTGAACGCAAAAGCAAGCCGGGACAACCCACCACCTGACACTTGAGGGGAGGAAAACGCGAAGCGGACCCCACGTCAATGACTGTTGCGGCAGAGGAGCCCCCACGGTGGAGTCGGCCGGTTCCCAAAATATGACCAGGGGTGCTGGGACGTGTTGGCAGCAAGAAGATGACGACGGCTTCCAAATCTGGCTAGAGCCCCCCCGCGACAACCAAAAGCCATTCACCGACTCAGAGAGGGCGCAGAGATGGCGACTGTCCTTGGCATCCCTCTTGTTCTTAACCATCCTCCTCTCTGATCACCTGTGGTTCTGCGCCGAGGCCAAACTGGCCCGGACCCGGGTCAAGTTCGCATCCTCCAACCTCCTCTCACCCCAGACCCACTCAGCACACAGCAGCCTCAGAGGAAAACCAGATGCTATTTTTATAGGAAACTCTACCAAACATTTGTGGCGCCTTGAAACTTGCCACCAGGATAGTTTATCTAAAAACTGCTTTGCTTTCGCAGATGCCGACCATTTGTGCGGGGGCCTTTCCGACCAAGAGGGGACGCGGGCTGTAAATATGAGCGATTTGTACCTTTCCTTTTGTAACTCCTACTCTCTGCTGGATTTGTTTTACGGGTCGACAAGTCCGGACAATTTGAACTGCAGCCTCGACGTGCTCGACGATGGCGACACCACCAGATGCAGCCAGTGCGTCCAGGCGTACCAGCGCTACGACCAGCACGCCCAGGAGAAGTACGAGGACTTTGAGCTCCTGACTCAGAAATATGAGCCGGGGGCATATTCAGTGAGGACGTGCATGGAGCAGTGCAAGGTAGGATGCAAAAAAAGGAAAAAGGGGGTGGGTGGGTGGGTGGGTGGGTAGGTGGGAGGGAAGGAAAAGGGGGGGTGTTTTGAGCAAGGGTGGGTGGGTAAGGGGGGTGATGTGGTGGCCATCTGTTGATTTGGGCCCGGATAGGTGCCAGTTTTGGTCCTCCTCCTCCTCCTCCTCCTCTTCCTCCTCCTTCTCTTCTTCCTCCTCCTCCTCCTCCTCCTCCTCCTGTCGCCATGGAGACGGATGACAGATTCAAGGAGACTCCCGGCTCCGGGCCTCATGTTCATTCATCTCCTCATTGTGTTTAGGCCCCATGCTAATGTGCAGATGGAGGCCCTGCTACCCCCCCCTCCTCTCTCTCTCTCTCCCTTTTTTTTTCAGCATCCAGAGACATTTTTCTGTCTCCTCTGTTCAGTTTACGCTTCAGTCTTTGACATTGAAGACCGCCTGGCGCTTCTGTAGCTCATAATCCGCCTGATCAGCCATCGATAACCTGGATCGGCTCCGTTAGAAACGCACTGCCGCCCGTTTATGACAATTTAATGAGAAGGATGGAGGCTGCTGCCAAATGCAAACAACTCTTGGAGCCTGTGTGTCATATGTGTGTTGTCGCAGTCCGCCCGGTTTTCATCCTGGCCGCCCACTTCATTTCCTGCGCGTTTCATTAAAGCCAAGCGGTGGTTTCCTTGCCTAATGTTGCCAAAGGCTTTTTTTTTTTTTTTTTTTTTTCTTTCGCTTCCTCTTGTGTTTGCTCATCATCAGGCTCGCGCGCAGGCCTCATGTCGGCCCGGGCTCGAGCACGCTTGTGTGATTGCCGAGCAATGTTTACCAGCTTATAACAAGAGAAGGTGGATCAAAGTGGGTTGTTGTGGGTGTCCGGGAAACGCAGAGAAGGCCGGGCCTGCTGCGCGCCGCCGCCGCCGCCGCCGCCGCCGCTGTGCGCACGCTGAGCCCGTGAAAAGCTGCCGTTCAGCACCGCGGACAGCTCCGCGGCGGCGGCACGGGGCTGTCCGCGGTGCTGAATGGCGCTCCCCGGCTCCATTCACAGAAGCCCTGGCCAATCCCAGATGGACTCCATTCAGCCAACCAAGTGGCAGAGACACAAGCTCAGGCGACATAAAACGCGAATCTAATCAGGCCATCTGCCTGCTTGTACACATCCAATGCATTTAGGAGGAACATTTGCAAGACTAGTTTTAATTTTCAGGAAAAACGCAAAAAGACCAACTGGATCCCTTGTGTGTGTGTGTGTGTGTGTGTGTGTGTGTGTCGCTCTGTGTATTCATCAAACAGTGATTCACTTTCTTTTGTAATCACTTTGCTGTTGGATGTCATCCTGCCAGAGACAACACAGTCTCTTAAGGCAAGAAAGATCCAACATTCACATCGTTGTCGACCCTCATATTCTTATTTCTATAAACATTCAATCACATTTCTGTGTGCACAAAGGAGCCGGAGACGGCTGCACTTTGATTCATCTCGTGCCCAAACATGAAATCTGGTTTTGTAGTTTTATATCTGATGATTTTGAGATCACAGTTTTACAACACAGTCAATCTGGAGGAGGCACATTTGCTTAGTTGTTGCACTGTTGCTTGTCATATGTTTGGAAATGAATCTTTTCCTCTATAAAGAGTTGATGATTAATGAATGATTAATAGATTTCAGAAAAGCATCATTGTAAACTGAGAATCTCTGAATTTAAGGCTTTTTAAAAGGGAGTATTGGAGCTTTTTATTGACACCTTTTCATATTTTTTGGACATTTTATAGACAAAATGATTGATGAAGAAACTAAAAAGTCAGCCAGCATTAAAAATAATTGATATTTAAGGCTCCAGTTCTGATATTTTACTGCTGGAAGTTTTTGTATCTCATCTCCAATAACTCAAAAACACTCTCTGCATACCAAGGCCTTTACGGTGTCAAGTAGCTCGGGTCAAGCTTTACGGACTCAACAGTCTCACTTCAAGGTTGATCAGTCGCCGGCTTCCAATGTGCAATAACGCCACACAGAAAGGAAAAAAAAAAGGCGACATCAATGGCCACCTTTTGAATGTTTTCTTCTTTTTGTGTGTGTGTGTGTGTGTGTGTGTGTGTGTGTGTGTGTGTGTGTGATGAACAGCCATGCCAGTGGCCGGCCTTGCTATCAAGTGTCAGCCACAGAGGAATGCTCCCATTGATGCTAGCTCAAGATGTCTCTGCTCTGCGCTCCACTCGAGCCTCCGTGTGTGACATTCTTCCTTTTTTTTTTTCCCCCTCCTCTGCTGAACTGAACCACTCTGCAGGATTTCATGTTTTTATCCGCTGCCAGTCTCAGGCCAGTCTCCTTGCCTCCCTCCCACCCCCCTCCTCTTCTCTTCCCACCCTTGGATCTAGCCTCTTGGCACTCGCGGAGAAAACAGTCATTTAGTCAAGCTGCTAATTTCTTTAACAATGACCCTTCTCTCTCACCTTCTTGATTATAGGTTTGTTCCAGGCTGTGTGTGTGTGTGTGTGTGTGTGTGTGTGCGGTCGGCGGCGTTGCAGAGAGCGCGGCGTGACTCACGGCGATAATGTCGAGCTCTTGTTGAGTTAATGGCTACCTGCCTTCGAGGAGCTAAGCAGTGCAAAGTTGTGTGCTGGCTCGCACGGATGTATATGGAATCTGTGTAAATATGGGCAGATTACAGCGTTCGCTGAGCTGGCGAGCGTGAAAACATTAACCAAATAGATCCCTGCCTCATTGTGTCATTTCCACACGCATGGGGACACTGGAGGGCAGGTATAGTGGGTGTTTGGTTATCCAAAGCTGAGGTAAATCTCTGACATTTCGAGCGAGGGGGGGCTTTGACATGGAGAGTAGCGTTTGTTGTGCAGGATTGGCTCCTGTGGTCCGCAGGTGGTGCTTTGATTCCTGTAGACGGAGCTGAAACATCACACGGCGGACACGGCCGGTGTGCTGTTCCTCACAATGGGATCCTCCGTCATCTGACTGTGTGAAAAAAAAACCCCCCACCATTCATCCTGACAGCAGGGCCGGGATGGGAACATTTGAACCCGGGCCGACGTGCTAATAGTAACTTGAAAGCAGCAGGATCATAAGTAGTTTGACTAGAAACACTGAACAAACAAACATGTCTGCAAGCCAGCAATGGCATGAGGTCTTAACACTGTCATCACTCCATTTGAAGCAGTTTTTCTCACATGTTAAGCTAAAAAAAAAATCTGCAGTAAAGCTACAAAAATGTCAATACATGAAGCAAAATAAAGAAGATGAGTAATTTTCCGACAGGTGCACCACAGGTAAGCTGAAGTGGCTGCACAGATGTTTGCCCCTGTGTTCATTCTGGCTAATTTCCCTGAGTTAGAGTGAGTTTAAAGGGCAGCTCTCTCAGCATTTGGACCGCAGAGTCTCTAAAACTGAACTCTGTCTGCTTCCTCTTAAACTCCCCCCCCCCCGACCCTCTGTGACCTCCACTCATGGCGCCACAACCGCCGATCCTACGACTCCTTCCCCCTGCTTTTACTGCCACCGCTGTGATGCAAAAAAAAATCATTTCAGAACACAAATCGCTGAAGAGTCTGTGCACAAATCCGCCCCCCCCCTCACCCCCCCTCCCCACCCCTACAGGTCCAATTGAATGTCTAATCTTAGCCGGTGTTGTGTGCAAGTGGAAAGGAGGACAGCGTCCACAGCGTGCTCCCTCTTTAGATCCTTGTCAACCGCACACATCTGCATTGATCTGAGCTCTCTCTGAGCCGGAGGGACGGGGTGGCAGCAATACCAAGAGGTTGATCCCTATTGATTTGCACTGAGCCCTTCTGCTTCCACTCGTCCTTCATTTGATAGTGGGCAGTTCCTGCGACTGAAATAGGGCAGCGGCTGAGCTCAGTGAAGACATCATGTTGCTGTATGGACTTTGTTTTATTGTGCCTCTCATGCACGGTGATGCACGGTGTGTGTGTGTGTGTGTTTTAGTTTAGGCAGATCAGTGTTAAAGTGGTGCTCTCTGTCGTCTTCCCACCTACAATTTGGACACCACGGTTTTACCGTTCGGCAGTAAATGATGTGTAACAACAAGGATATTCATTCTCAGACAGGGGGCCCGAGACAAAGTCTAAACACAGATGGAGCCTTGTAAAGTAATGCAGTCGGGTTGGAAAAATGCTTCGGCCGAACGTTTGGAAGGAAAAATCTTACTTTTCAACAGAATATCACCAAACTGACTCTGTGTTTCTTTTTAAATAACCATTTAGGGCTGAAACTCCTCATTATTTAGGACATCTGTATGGTTGAGACTGAAATATCTCCAGAGCTGTTTCATTGATTTTCATGACATTTTGTCCATAGATGCATCCAACCATCAGGATGAATTGTCACAACTTTGTCTTTTCTCTCGTGTCGTCATCAGATCAAAACTCCCTATTTGTTACACTTTCCTGTAGGACCAAATAACTGCAAACAAAAGACATTCCTATAAGCCTCAACTGTATTTTCTTTTTAGAGCCAGCATAGTCACTGCTAGCTTGTTGGCATGATAGTGTTAGCATTTAGCTCAAAGAATAGCATTTCTCAAAGCTGCTTTCAAAATTTTTTGGTAAATTATCCAACTACTAAAATAAACAATAGATAAAATGACAAAAGCAGTGCATTTTAGCATCTTTTAGCTAGTTGACATTTCGCAGCATTTAGCAGCTGACATTACATTCTCCATGTTGCCAGGAACACGACTCCAAATAAATGCTAATGTTGCTCCTGAATAGCTGGATGTGTAAACAAACGGGTCATTGCAAACAAATTACACATTTTAAAAGTAAAAATAAACTGTTATTGTGTTTGTGCTCGTTGTTTCCAGTGCACAGTGTTTTATGTGTCTGTATGCATCAATGACGACGGCTCACAAACAGGAAGGAGCTCACGTGGGCACCGCTGTGGCTTTGGTATCTCCCACTTGACAACAAGACACAGATACACAGACTTGGAATGTTACAGTCTTTTGAATTTGATTAAACACAAAAATTTGTGCTCCTAGCGCCCAATGAAGAACCTCCTAAGCCCTATGATAAGCTATTTTTTTCAAGGCTTAACTGTAAAGACCAGCAGTGGTAGCTAGCATGTCTTTGGGGTCATCAGGTGGGAACCTCCTCTCACCGGTGTTTCGTCTAGTTGGCCCCACGACACCTCGAGGAGGCTAGACAGTGATCTCTGGCGTCCCAGAGACACTCCCCTATAAAGCTAGCTCTCTCTGCTCCTCACACACACACACACACACACACACACACACACAACAGCCGTCTTTACCTTACCTATACCACCACAGAGGATGTGGACCCAGGTATA
Organism: Acanthurus leucopareius; assembly: GCA_029814765.1. NCBI lineage: Eukaryota > Metazoa > Chordata > Actinopteri > Acanthuriformes > Acanthuridae > Acanthurus > Acanthurus leucopareius. Next base: position 11,897,351 of record JAQMCX010000041.1, on the reverse strand, counting down.
GAGGCCTTATGGGGCTCTAACCCCCTAAGACAGTCTACCTCCCCAAGATGAGCCCTCACAACAACAAAATCCACATTACCTCTCCTGCCACACAGGACAAACAACCAACCAACACTGCTACCTCCAACAAACCCACATGTAATAATTCCAATAAGCTAAAGTTAGAGGAGATAAAGAGGATGAACCAACAGATTCAGCAAACACACTCACCTGGGTGGCAGCATGGTTTCAGACAAACTCACTCCCACACTTTACTAACCTTCCTCTTCCTGGGTTTCCTCCTCAGAGGACTGATTGGTGAGTCTCTCCACCTGATCTCAAGGAGTTATGTGCCCTGCTTAGTAGGTCCCCCTGCTGGCCCCCAGCTGACATTATTCCTCCTTATCCAAATCCATTGACTGGATCTGGCTGCTTAATCTCACATTTCCTTCACCATCTTCCTCAAACTCTGTCCCGGCACTACTAGTTCCCCCAAGACCGAGACAGCTGATCTTGTTGTGAATCCTCTACATCCGACTTCCACTGGACGAATCCTAGTTTTCCACCCTTGCTGCTTGACTTCTGCCCCTAAATCTGCATACCTAAGCTTTTTTCTTCCCAGGGAACTATCCGCTCAATTCAATAAACTGTCCGTTGACTCACAGACCACGACACTTTATCAGTCCTCTGATTGGTACAAGCAATTACCTGAGGAACAACAAGTTTTACCCCTAAATCAGCTTGCATTTCCCAGTCACATGCACCCTCTGGGCGGCCACACCCCTGCCTCCTTACCAACTTATCATTTCTAAAAAAAAAAACTTGGAATGTTACAGTTTTAATGTGGTTCATCTCATCTGCATGAATGTCCTCTGATCACCCACGCTGCTTAAAATTGCTGCTTTGTAAGCTTTTTTCTGTTATTAACACTATCAGTCACTCTGTGTGTGTGTGTGTGTGTGTGTGTGTTTGAGCCTCCTGTGCAAAATTAAATGACAGATCGTTGCAGTGCATTGCATTGTCCACCTGCCTAAAGGTGCACGAGAGCCGCAACGGAAGTGCTCACGTGGGAATTTCCGCCATTGTGCCTCCCCGCTGCGGTTGTGGAAGCTGACCTTGGAGAGGGTTTTGTCCCCTCAAGACGCCTGGCCCACTCCACGGCAGGCTTTTTTTTTTATGAATGGGCAGATCCCTGAGCAGCATGCTAATGAGGCGGGGAAGGAGAGAGGGGAGGCGAGCTGCTGCAGTGCACGGCAGCACTTCCATGTTGTTTTAACACACGGAGAGAAGATCAGATCACATGAGATAACAGCAGGACTGGAGGAGGGAGGGAGACTGTAGCAGGCTAAAGGGGGTGGAGGGGGGTCACCCCCATTGTTAGGCCTCATTTCACCTCTGCAGCTTCTTCATTGTAGCTGACACGTGAAGCAGTTTATCCGGCGTACAGTCATGTTGTCAGTCACTGGTTATTTTACATCACCGGTCATCTAATGAGCTTTTTGATCTTTTTCCAGAAGTGTTTAATGTGTCAACCTCTTTTCTTTAAAACTGAAGTGATGATGATCTTATTACTCTTCCTCTTGCGTGACCATGAGGTTCATATTTGGTGCTTTTGAATAAATTATCATGTGGTTTGTATCAGACATTCATGCCTCCTAAGGGATTACTTGTAGTTAGCTTTGATGATCCTCTGACCTTTTCTTTAGCGCCATCTTCAGGTCACAAATTTACTTTGTACAATATTTAGATCATTGATCAAATATCTGCAAAAGTCGGTGGTAGTCAAGAGTCAAGTGCTAATTAGCAAATGTCAGAAAACTAACCTGCTGAACTCAAAACAGGCTCACTTCTCATTTTCAGTGTCAATATTTTTTATTTTCTGGTGATTAAGAAGGAAAAAATACTTTAATTTTCTGATATACTTCATACTACATAAAATTTCTGCCATATTCTTTCAAAACATCCTTCTAAATCTTACTTACGCATCATTAAAAGTAAACTGCTTGTGTAAAATTCGCAGTGTCCCTTGTGTTCGTTGTGTAAACCCTTAAGAAGAAACACACAGATGTGCTAAAATGAAAGTCATAAAAAAAAAATATCCTCCATGGAGATGAACTACATTAAGTTGCCAAGCTGTTCACCTGTTTATGGAATAATGGAAAAAAATCCAAATTTAATTATAGTGAAAACATTCATTACTTTGCCTCCATAATAGTGAAAAAATGAAGATGCTGCAAGCAGGATGTTGTTTTTTTTTTGTCCTGTGAAACACCTAAGGGTCACACTAATAGCTCCATTCATTTATGGGCATGACATCAATTAGTCTAACAGTCCTATTGTCTGCATAGGTATTTGACTGGATTATTTTTACAGGGACAGATCTAAGCCGGAATGCATATCCCAGCCGCTGTGTGCTATATTAAACTGTAGTGTTTAACTAATGTAGAAAAAGCAGGGTGAGGGTTTTGTCCAGCTGTTGAGCGACATTATCCACAGCTGGGGGGGGACAAGAAGGGGGTGACCCTCCTCCTTGGTTAGTTGGTTGGTTGATGTGCTCTTGTCTGACCTAATTCTTTCTTTCATAAGGAGACAAACGCTTATGAATCCATTGGGAAAGTTTCTGTTTTAACCTGGTTGGCTTTAGGGTGCTGGAGGTCAAGTTCGCCTAAAAAACACCCAAAATAAATCAAGAATAGCTCAGAAACTAGCAGGTTTACATGCACGATCAGGGCCTCAATGGATATTTAAGACTTTAGAGATTATTCTCGATTATTCTCAAGAGTCAGTGACACTGTTACTGTGACCATTTACGAGTTATTTGTATTGAATCGAAGAAAAAGTGTTTATTTTTTGACATTTTCTAGATTAGACAGTGGATAACACCATGACAGCGTTGATCCTGTCCACAGAAATACCACTGAGTCCATTCAGTAACTCCTTGACTGTAACTGTACCAGATTTGACAAAGATATCACATAACAAATAGATACTGCAAAGATTTTTGTGAAGATGAAACCAGACAGACACTCGATTTGACCACCTGGATGCCCAAAGTGTGCAAAACTTACAACCACAGCATTTTATGAACTTTTTATAGGAGTTTAATGTTTATAAAGGGTCTGTCAGGTGTAAAAGAATCATAATCAAATGGTTTAAAAGATTAAGAAGTATGAGACAGGAAGTCAAAACACCATTTTTTCACAACTTTGAACTCTTAACCTAATAGAGGCTTCTGGTCTGAACCTACTGAAGATTGATTCAACTGAACTGACACAGAGCACAACATCAACCTCAGAGCTCAGAGAAGCTGAGGGAGTTAAGTTTATTCTTCCTGGCAAAGTGTGTGTGTGTGTGTGTAGCGGGATGAAGCTCGGGGAAAGTGCGCCGGTGTTTGGAGCAGCAGGATGGTCTTACCT